>JAULKJ010295945.1:0-11925 GCA_032355405.1 Rubia balearica | reverse complement strand
AATTAATGTTTTGAAAGGCTGATGTGTCAAGCATTGGGGATGACACATGTCAGAAGGAGTTGCTCTTTTAGTTATAACTATAGATGGCATTTTGGGGGGGTGTTTTCTCCCTTCTTTTGGCCCATTTCTATTTGTTAATGCTATATTTGGTCCTTCTGTTGGGAGTTTGGGTCGTTTGCTAGTTGATGAGTTTGTGATGTCAGTGTGGGCTTTAGGCCCATATCTTATTAAGTCCCCCTAACCCAAGGTCGTGCTGCTCTTAGCCTGAGTTTGCTTGTGGCCCGAGACTTTTGTCCCTGTTTGCATGCCAATGTTTTTGCAAGGGAAAAATTTTACCTTTCCATTTTTTTGAAAAGTGGTAAGTCTCAAAATTTGTGGGATTGTGTTTTGAATGGTTCTGTCGCCTGTCATAATTACCCCTGCACGTCTGCCATCCTAATGCTTCACGTATAGGTTGCCTTAAAAGTTGTTCTTTTCGAGGCAGTTTTAATTATCTCAGCATTTTCCTACTTCGGATGCACCTCTTGGGCCTGTCGATCTTCCATCCTCTTGAAAGCTCTTATCTTCATCTTCATTTCTTTTGCACTTTCTTCATTCATCTCTTTTTCTTCTCAACACACCATTATCTTCTACATTTAGTCCTTTCATCAGGTTAGGTACCTCATTATCTTCAATGTTTAGTCATCCCGTTCCCACATACGGCACCAATGTTAATGCAATATTTTGTTGAATGTCTGGCCCCTGATACTTGTTGTAAGCCCGCTCTAAGACCTACAATAAATCATCAAAAGGTCAGAGTGGTTGGCTTCAGCCGTACCTGCTCCGATGATCAAATTTGACTGATGCTTACTGTATGGTACTGGGAACGTGTTTGGAAAGAAGGAATCATAGAACTTACCCTCTACGCATGTTTCTCTTCCTTAAAATATTATTTTTGGTGGTTGATGGGATAAGTCACATCCCACCCATAATTCCTGTTGTAACTTGGCCCTTTTGTTGGTAGTTTGGGTTGTTCGCTAATTGATGAGATTGTGCATTCGGTGTGGGCTTTGATGCCCATATCTTATCAAGTTCCCCCATCCCAAGGTTTTGGCTGCTCTTGGCCGTAGGGGGCAGGGCTGAGTTTGCTTATGGCCTAGGGCTATCGTCCCTGTTTACAGACCAATGTTTTTGCGAGGGAAAAATGTTACCTTGCCAATTTTTGAAAAGTGGTAACTCTCAAAATTTGTGGGCTGTGTTTTGAATGGTTGTGCCACTTTTCATAATTAACTCCATGACCCTGATATCCCCATGTTTATCGTATAGGTTGCCTTAAAAGTTATCCATTTTTAGGCAGTCTTTAATCATCTCGGCGTCTTTTTTTGCTTCTGATGCACCCATTGGGCCTATCGATCTTCCCTCATATTTAAAGTCCTTATCTTTGTCTTCATTTCTTTTTTGAGTTCTCCCTACGTCTCATTTTCTCCTCAACTCATCGTTATCTTCTGCATTTAGTCCTCCCGTCCTATCAGGTACCTCCTTACTCTTCTTCTCCCCTAGCTTCATCTCTTTTTTCCTTTAAATATGGTTTGCACTGTGAGCGCTCCCAAAGAGAGGTCTCAATGTTATGTGATGTCCGAGGAGATCAATTATATCCATTGCTATGCGAGATGATGTTTTTTTGGTGATTGTGTGCAGTTTAGTGATTTGAGTAACCATATATTTCTCCCCGGGAAAGAGGAAATAGTTTTAGGTCCCCCCATATAATTTCCATATACATAGAAACCCTATTTAGCGGTGGTCTGCGTCTAACCTTGCCTACATTTTTCCAGTTTGTCCTGGGTTATTATGAGCTTAATCTTACCATATCCATCTCAATTATGTGCGAATCCTCTTAGGGTTTGAGGTGTTTTGTTTGGGTCTAGGCTTTATTCCTACTATCCCTCTATTTAGGATCTTTTGTCATCCTACTGTGAACCCCCTAGATGGGTGCATTTGAAATTCCGTCAAGGCGGTCCCAAATTGAAAACTAATCTTACGACCCGGGTTGAGTCGAAGAAATAGTTTGTTTTTGTGGACACGGATTTGGTTCCGGAGAGGGAAGCTTATATAGGGGCTTTTCTGGCTGGCCCCGCCAAGACATGGGGTGTGTGTCCTGGTGTCGGGGAGATGGTCTCACTCAATCAGTTTTCCTCCACTGGGAGAATTATCTGTAAGATATGATTTAGCCCTTAAATATTCCCTTCCGTGTGTAATTGGTCTCCCCTATCTTTATATCAGCATGATTCCTTTAGGTGTCCTTAGTGATCTCCAGGGTATAAGACCTTTCTTATCTACCTTTTTTGCTTCATCTTATCATTTGCCTTCGAAACTGGACTGCTAATATTTCTTGTGTATTTCTTATTTCCAGGGATGTCCATCGCCAGCCTTATCGGAGACCTATCACGTCTATCAAAACACGTAGCTCCTTTCGATCGTCCGCACTTGTGCGTTGATGACAATGGTGAGGATGTGGATCGTCTTTACCACACTATCGCCATCTCTGACAATTCTAGGCCCGCGAACCCTATTTTTGAAGACGCTGACAGACAAGTCCTCAAGCGCTGTCGTATCCTGGTGAAATAAACGGGGACCCTGCTCAGGAAGTGGTCTTTGCGACTCTTCCTTCTTCCTTTGTTGCCCTTCTTCATGTGGTTCCTGCTTCTAAAGCCTTTATTGCTCTGACTCTTGCAACTCGTTCTAATGCCCGGGCCATTCAGGTTGCTAGCTTTATCCCTCAAGAGGTCTCCGACTCTCATTTTGCTACGGGTTCTGGAGTGATTCGTGGTCCCCTAGCTCGCACTGTTTTTCTGTTTAGTGCTATTCAACTGGAGCACTATAATGCTTGGCTTACTAACTGTGCCCTAAATGTTGTCTTCTTTATCGATAGTGTCAATTGCAATACTGTTGCCGCTCTCGAGGTTCGTCGTTTGCTATCTACTTTAGTTTTCCTTTGTTTCTATCTATGTTCCCCTATTTACTTCTTTTTCGTTCTTTTCTCTGATTATTTGCGCCGGCTTCATAGTGCATCTGGAGATCGATAAAGTAGGAGGTGAATTGGTTTTTTCCCTGCAGGAAATGGACAAACTTTAACAACGTGTCAAAGAGCTTTTCGTGAACTCACAACGTCTTTGTCACAGAGCCACTTCTGTTGAGGGTGACCTAGAGTTGTAGCTCCGCGCACTGGGTTCTTGAAGCTTACCATTGGTAAGGCTGAGGTTGATGATCTCCGAGCCTTTTATGACTGGGCTTTTACACACGGATTCTTGCACGTCTATTCTAAAATTGTGCAAAGTCAGAAGGCCTCGGAGTTCCTGGTGGATGCTTTGTTCAAAGCCTTTGACGTGGCCAGTGAGATCACCGATGCTGACACACTTTGTGTGGCTTTTAGGGAGGTTTTTGTTCCTTTTAGGGAGAACACCTTCTCGCAGTGCTTCATGCTTCTGCCTCCTAGTATGACCATAGCCAAGCTCGAGGCTGAAACCCAAATAAGGTTGTGGTAAAATTTGCAGGGTCTTCTTATCTGGTAAGCTCTCCGGAGGCTGAAAAAGATAGAGGCCAGGAGGGTCAGGATGATGAGTAGGGGAAAACAACGTAGGACAGAGGTGCAGGCATCTCGAAGGCTTGGAGCTTTTTTCTCTTAACTCTACTTATTTTACCAGGTTGCGTAAAGTCCCCACAAGGGGCAAACAATTTTTTGGATATCTTTCTCTTGCTTGGGGTTTCTGTTTCCCCCTTTTTCTTTGTGAAACCCCCGATGGTGGGAAAAAACAATTTGGCATTCCTTGTTTCCCTTTCTCTTTATTTTTCTTGGGAGGTGGTTGTTCATCTTCCCTTAAAAAATTGGAGTGTTTCTCCTTGTGTTTTTTTATTCTAGTTTCTTTGCTTTACCCCGATTAGGATTCGTGAATACAATAATGGGTTTTCCCACACCTGGGTGTATCTCTCTGCCTAGGTTGGTCAGTCTAGCTTTTGCCTGAAAAGGCTTAGGTACATCTTCCTATATGGATCGGTCAGGTGTGATTTGGATTGAAAAGGCTCAGGAGTTTCTTCCTGCCTGAAAAGGCCAAGTGTTCTTTTTTTCTGAGAGTTAATGCGCATTTTCCTCTCTGAAAAGGCCAGGTGTGCTTTTTTCCTTCTTGTATTTCGACTCCGTTTGCTGGTGATCCTGGTATTTATATATTTCATCACTAAGTACTTTCTTCAAGACATAACTAGCGGAGATGTCTCGTGACATGCCTCTTATGGGTTCACAAAAGATTTGATCCCTTCAAGAATTCCACCTCACTTGCGCAAAACAAATCATGCTACTAGAACAATCATACTACATACTTTCATAACAATTTTCCTTTGTAAAGCATAAACTTGTACCTGCTCAAGCATAATACCTCCTGAGATTGGATATATGCCACGTGTGAGGAATCAGGTTCCCTCCCATGGTTTCCATTTTGTAGGCTCCTTTTCCCAACATTTCCACCACTTTGTAGTGGTATTCCCACGTAACGTATAGCTTTCTATGTCCTTTCTCTACCCGCCTCATTGTTCTGCAGGGCTAGCTCCCCTTCTTTAAAGGCTAGCTCCCTTTCTTACCCTGCTCCATCCAGGATTTGTAGGTTGCTTCCTTTAGGGAAACTTTTTCCCTCAGCTCATCTAGCATCTCCAGGCTCTTCCTGATATTTTTGGTCATTGTCTTCCTCGGTTAAAGGCTCTACCACTCTCGTGCTGGCCACTGCTACCTCTGGTGGGATAATCGTCTCACTTCAAAATCAAAGTCTATAGGGAGACTCTCTAGTTACATTTCTTGTAGTTGTTTTGTAGGTCCACAAAACACCAGTTACCTCTTCCTCTCATTCGGTCTTGTCATGTCCTAACCTCCGCTTCAGTGCTTGGAGGATAATCCTATTTGTCACTTCCATCTGCTCGTTGGCCTGAGGTGGGCCACCTAAGTGAACTGCTGGTTTATCCTCAAGCCCATGCACCTTGACCTGAAAGGCTCGTTTGCAAATTAATTTTTATTGTTACTAATTATTGTTTAGGGATATCCCGAACCTGCAAACAATACTTCTCTACACAAATTTTGTGATTTTCCTTCCTGTTATAGTTGTTAGAGCATCTGCTTTCACCCACTTGGTGAAGTAATCTATGGCCACTACCAAGAAATCCTTTCTTCCCTGTATTTAGGGAAATGGTCCAACAATGTTTATCCCTTACTTGGAAAATGTCCTAGGTGACCTGATACTTGACATATTCCCGGCTAGGAGTTGTTGGACTCTTGGATACTCCTGACACCTATGGTACTCCTTAACCACCTTCTACGCATTTGTTGTCATTGTCGACCAGTAGTATCCAGCTCGGATAGCACGCAGGGCTACTACTCTAGAATCCTGGTGACTGCCGCATCTTCCTTCATGTATCTCCCGCAGGACCTCAATTGTTATATTTGGGTTTGCACACCTAAGCTATGGTTCCGCATATCCACGCTTGTATATAAGATCATTTCTTATTGCATACTTTAGCGCATTCCTCTTGACTGCCCCTTGCTGCCTTTTCATCACCCGACAAGGTTCCTTTCTCCAGGTATTTTTTGATTGGCGTGATCCAACTTGGAGCTGGACTTACTATTGCTCCGATCATTCTAGTATGTGTTGATCGTTTTGCTAGCCCTTTCGACCAACACTGATTTAATTAGGTGTGCAATTGTCGAGAAAGCTAGTTTACTCAGGGCATCAGCCCTCAGATTCTACAACCTAGGCGCCGTGGTCATGCTGAACTTCTAGAAATCTGCTGCTAAGCTTCTGTTCTTTTCTATGTATTTCATCCTTGTTGGTTTCTTGGCTCCGTATTGCCCATTCTACTGATTTGCAACCAACATCGAGTCCCCATATGCTTACAACATCTTGGCTCCCAGCTCCCAGCTCCTTCGCTATCTCTATTTATGCTATCAGAGCTTCGTATTCTACCTCATTGTTAGAGGCCTAAAACTTGAAGTGAAAGGTGTAGGTTGCTTCAACCCCCTCAGTGTCAGATATCACTAAGCTTGCACCTGCGCCTTCTACTCCAAACACTCCATCCATGTGTAGCTTCTATACGGCTGGCCCTGTCGGGAAGCACGTTTCCTTTACAGGCTCTGTCACTTCCTTTTTATTGGCCACTCTTTCCTCCCTGGGCATTTCTGCCAGAAAATCCACTATCACTTGGCTCTTGATTGCCTTACAAGCTGCATACTCAATGTTATACTTACCCAGTTGTACCACCAATTTGACCAACGTTCCCAATGCTTCCCGTCGGGTTAAGGTCGATCTAAGGGGGTAGTTTGTTAGTACCAAAATCAGGTAAGCCTGGAAGTATAACCGCAATCTTCTAGCTGCATTCACTAGTGACATGCCAGCTTCTCCTGACCTGTGTATCCATGCTTTGGACGCTGAAGGACCCTGCTCATGTAATATACATTCGTCATACCTTGTTATCTTCCCTGACTAGAGATATGCTAATGAATTCATCGTCGGCTGCCAGATATAGGTATAGATCTCCATTGCCTGTGGGTTGGTTAACGTTGGGAGGTTCTTCAGGTACTCCTTCGGTGAATGCATTCTCCTTGGCTTCCCATCATTTCTCATTTACCTTGCTATCAACGCTCCCCTTCAAAGTTTTGAATAAAGGAATGGCTCTCTCTGCTATTTTGATCTGGAAATGGTTCATGGTTGCTAGCTTCCCATTCAGGTTTTGAGCCTCTTTGACTGTGGTTGGGGGCTGCATTTCCAGGATCGTTTTCACCTTCTTCAGGCTTGCTCTCAGGCCTTCGTTTGAAACCATGTTCCCCAGGAACCTCCAGCCCCTACTCTGAACACACACTTCTCTGGATTTAGCTTTATTATTATTTCTTTGAGGTGTGTCAGGGTCTCACTGATATCGACCACTGATAATGAGTGGGCTTGATGGCCCAATTATGAAAAAAACCCGTTTTTACCCAGGTAGCATTCCTGTGCATGGAGGCAGATAGAATTGGGTTTGGGGGGTGCTGATGGGATAACTCCAGTCCCATCAGCCACCAAACCACATATAACGAGGAGAAAGGTGTGACACAAGGTAAAAATTTTCAGGCCACTTTACTATTCACTTAGATACACTTCTACATGGAAACAATGGCTAACCAAAGCGTCAGAGCAAGCACACCCCTGGGCTTTCCTGACTTCTTTCTACCTATCCTATAGGTTCAGGTGCATATTGGGCTGGTACGGGTCACCGCTAAACAGACTATAAGTTTTGGTATTAAATTGGCACTGTCTGTGGGGATCATAATCAACTTTTAGAATCCACATAGCTTGGAGAAGATAGAGGCATGGATACTGAAGAACCCATTAAACCAGGTGATAATGGAAGATGTAACACAAGAGGATGAGCCCCCCACTGATACTGGCGTCGACGGGGGAGAGACATCAATTCCGTACGGCGGAGGAGGAGGTGAACAACTCATAGATCCTTCAAATGTCCCAGAAGGAAGTGCTGAGGAGGCTGAAGGAAATGGAGGATAGGCTCCCCTGGTAAAGAGGACATGATGTGCACCCAACAGAGCTCTTCCCAGACCAAGAGGGTGATTCTGAAGCACCCACTGGGGAGAGAAGTGGTCGCAGTCGGTTCGGAGTAGAGCGAGGAGAGAGAAAAACCTGCCTCTTTGGGGAGAAAAGAATGAGTCAGATCTGGAGAAACTGTGGCAGACCGCGAGTAGAGAGAGGGTTATGTACCACTCCAGAGGAATAAGGAATAGTCCAGGCGAAAGGAACCACCAAAAGAAAGAGAATTTTGGCTTAAGCAGGAAGGCTAGGGGCTCGCCGTGTACCAGGCGGATACAGTTGTTCACGACAGATCCAGAGTTGAAAATACTAATAAACTTGGGGTAGTACAATGGCAAGGTCAACCTGGAGGATCATTTGCACACCTTTTGCACCAACATGGCCACTTTTACGATGCTGCATGCCATATGGTGCAAGGTGTTTGCAACTACTCTGATAGCTGCGACCAGAATATGTTTTAGAAAGATGGATGACGGGATGATCGACAGTTTCAGTCAGTTAGAGGAGATGTTTTTGACCCATTTCATGCAGAGGAAAAATTTCCAAAAGATAAGATCTGAGTTGCTTTCCATCAAGCAGAAGCCAACGGAACGACATACATGGAGTGGTTTCATGACGAAGCAAACCAGGTGGAGGAGAGAAGCATCCAGCTCCTCATTGATGCATTTGTAAAAATGGTCTGACACATGAGTTATTGTTGCAGGACTTCACCATGGACCCGTCGACGACCATTGATGAATTGATGAGGAGAGTTAGAAATTTCAACAGAGCGGACCTGGTTGACAAAAGAAGGAAGCACAAGGGCCCCATAACTAGCGGAGTGCCGAGAAGGATAGCTTGGAAGGAAGGATGAAGAAGGCGGGGCTGCTCGAACAGGCACCCAACAGATGCCCAACAAGTTTAATAGGTCGGAAAGGATTTTCAACCCACTGATCAAAATGGCCAAGAAGATCTTTGCCCTATATGCAGGAAAGGGCATCCTGGATGTACCGCCCAGGATGAAGAAAAATCCCGGGAAGAGAAATAAGTCCCAGTTTTGTGAGTATCATGATGACCATGGCCATGATATGAATGACTGCATTTATTTTAAGCACAATATTGAGGATGAGGTGCAGAGCGGCAAGCTAGCACATTTGGCTAAAAGAGCGAAGGATCACAACAAGGCCACATACCAGGGAAAAAAAATAAGTACGGAGAGGTTATATTTGCACTTATGTGAATTTATAGGGTTATATATACACTTTTCTCTAAACTTAAATACAAAACTAACCCTATTATTTTATGAAAGTGTCAATCTAACCCTGTAAAATGTGAAAGTGCAATTATAACCCTAAGTTTTTGAGTTGGGATTAACTTGGCATTTTCTGGCATTGACCAAAGCTAAAAAGACTAAAAAACTCACACTCTTAAAACTAAAAATCTGATGACAAAAATACCCCTTGAGTTCTTCTTCATCATCATCTTCAAAACCATCGCCGCCGCTGCTCCTCCGGTCCACCACCACCTTCGCTGCTCCGCCGTTGCTGCACCACTTTCCCCAACCTCGCCCAACCCAGACCAGCCGCTGCCCCGCCGCCTTCTCTCATCAACCAGACCCGCCCCGCCCTGCCGCTCATCCCAGATCTCCACTGTCCCACCGCCCAGACCTGCCCCACCCTAACGCTCAGCTCAAACCCGCCTCTCCCCATCGTTGCTCATATCAGACCCATCCTCGCCCTGCCCCATGCCTAGACTAGACTCGTCCTACCATTTTTTGTCCTGTATTTTCGTTAAAACCCTCGTGAAATACTTGTATAAAGACTTTCATTGTAATAGTAAGGTTTTGGATTTCTAAATTTTCTTCCGCATAAATTGTATTTGTTCGTTGCTGCATACAAGTAATCCGCCCCATTGAATTTCTTGGTAACACACCCAGATTCGATCTGATACTTACATTAATCAAGTTGGTTGTAGTTTTGGGGTGTTACATCAAAATCGGATATGTAATTGGATTTTTGAAAGAAAATTGGTTTTCATTAAGGATGAGAAATGATTACAAAGTGTGGAGTCGAACTCCAAATGTATGAGTACATGCAGTTTGTTTTGGGGAATTATTATTTTTTAATTTATAAACCACCCGAGGTGTATATTACCGGCTCCCCAGTCCAGACATAAAGGAAAAAAAAGTAGTTCATAGGCAAAAAACATCACCCTTCTAAGACAAAAACAAGCGATGCGTAGTGTTTAAATTTGATTGTGACTCTAACTGTAAGGCCTCCACCCATTGTTAACTTTGTGCCAGCCATAACAATCAAGCTTAAACCTGAATAAATACTAATGTTAAGTGCTAGATCTGGGATGGACGTGAACGTGTGAGTTGAGCTCCTAAGGTGTTACATTTGGAGGGAGCAACCTCCAGCTTTGAAGTCCCATATGATCCGCAACGATGGCTTGCCTAGTGAATATGTCCAGTTGATTGTAACTCCAAGTGACCCTTACGTTAATGTTCATCTGGTCAGCAGGATGAGCCAGTTGGTGAGCAGGTCTATTATATTCTCCGAAAATGTGGTGAACTGTTGCTGCAGCGGCTGCGCATGTCTGTTGTAGTGTACAAGTATTCCTGATTCTCAAAGGCCTCGCGTGAGTATTTGTAGCAGATTGACAACCTCCAAGCCATCGGTTTCAACCATTAGAGGTTGCAAATGAAACTCCAGATCCATATCCATACCTGCAATTGTAGCTACTTTTAGCACTTTAGCATTTGGAATCGAGATAGCTCCAGTTGACATCACCTGTCCATAAGAGTTCCTAATGATGTAACCTGCTTTTGGGTCCGTGTTCAACTTGAACCCAGAATCCGGTGGATGACATTTAATAACTTTAATTTCCCCCCTTCTCTGGGTTTAGGAACAAGGCAAAAACCATTGATCTTTAACCAATCACAGTCAACATATTCAATTTGTTGATTTACAGTGACTATATCAATCAACATCCTTTTTAATTCAGTTATCATTAAACTCATGCTAGGTGTAATGTTATCATATTAGTAAGCGCATCTTTTCTTCCATAATATCCAGCAAATTAGTCCATGCATGACATTAAAGTAGTTGTTCTTTGATTTTGATGCATTTTGATATGTCCAAAACCATGATAACCTATCAAACAAATGATCAAAGTGCATGGCATTCAGAATCAAAATACTGCGTGCAAATTTCCAAAGTTCTTGAGCCACTGGGCATATGTTAAAAACATGATTGAAGGGACCCTAATCTTTGAGACACAGTAAACATATAGAAACTGAAGCAATACCAATACGGCTAAGGATTTCATCCATAGGTAGTATATTGTTAATCAGTTTCCAGGAGAAAAATGCAACCTTTCTCGGCAATGGACAGTTCCATACTTTTGTTAATAGACCTGATTGAGATCTCTTTCTTCTAACTGATCATATGCATAATTGGCCTTAAAGTTACCTGAAACTTCTAGCTTCCAGATGATTTGATCATGTCTTGCGTAATCTGCAGTACCTGTAAAATATAAGCAGATAATCCCCGGGCCAGGGTATTGATGTATCGATTTTTGTCTTGTAAAAACCATGTGCTGTTAGAAATGGAACATCCAAGTCATCTTCTCACAGGTCAACTAGACAGCCAACATCAGTCCAATTGGCTGTCCAGAAGTTTTATTCTCCTCGACCAATGAGTATCATGGAATTTTGATCAGCAATGGGTGACATTTTCTGAAATCTCCTCCAGGGGTAAGATGTTCTAGTTGTATTAGGTAAAGACCAGACTGATTTAGACCACATAGACTTGCCCTCTTGTAAATTCCACCAAAGTTTGATAGAGAAGGAATCTATAATTTTTCTAAAATCCATAATCTGTAACCATTTTCCTTATAAGGGTAGCATAATTATCCCACCCTCTCTGATGTTTCTTTGGTTTTTTGTTATCTGTTCCTATTCCCCATAGAAAATTAAGGCGGATTTATTCCATTTTTTACCCCTCTTGTTAGGGATGTGTGTTGGGGGTCAGATGATTAGGACATGATTGATCATAATTGTTCTTCCGGCTTGGTTCAGAAATTTATTGTTCCAGTTATGCACTTTAGAGTTCAATTTTTCAAGTGTGTTTTGGAAGTAACAATTCTTTTTATCCTTGAGAACCAAAAATCCTAAACAAGTGAAGGGGAAAGGTCCTTCAACCATACCAGTAAAGTTCCTAATCCTATTCCTGGTTGTTATACTAATAGAATATTAGATAAATTAGAATCAGGTTAAAAAAGAAATACCCTTTCTGATTGGTTTTGTATATATCCTTTTCCATATCTGATTCTGTCTTGTATACCCTTTGTACTT
>JAULKJ010295934.1:0-11925 GCA_032355405.1 Rubia balearica | reverse complement strand
AGAAGTTAGGTTATCACTGTTCAAATAATATTTTATATGTATGTTAAGAATTTTACTGTTCATTATATTAATTTCGAGTTTTAAGTATTGTTGTATTTTTTTTATTAAAAAATTTCTAACTAGCCCCCGCCACGAAAATTTTCTGGCTCCGCCCCTATGTGTATTCTTGTTATTTTGTATAATTCAGCCTCTTTCCTGTTTTGCATGCACCAAAAAGATTACGATTACAAAACTTACAACTTGAAGATTAGATGCTCGGACAAATAGAAATGTGATAAGATATGAAACAAAAACTTCACCGGTAGGGAGTGGGAAAACATGGGGTTCATTGGGTATTTGGTTGGCGTGTAATAGTATTTGTAATTTTGTGTATAGAAAGCCCACGCATGGTTTCATCAGCGACTCATCAACTACGTACATATAACTGTTAAACATAAGCATCATGCTGTAATGCATATATATATTTAAGAATATATACCAATATAAACTTACTTAATTAAATAAGTGTCAATATAACCCTCATTAATTTTTAGTTAAAAAACAACCTTAACTAGTTGATATAAGTGACAATTTAGCCCTAACACGTCATTTTCGACGTTAACCACATATAAAATAACTAAAATGGCCTCTGGTGTAAAACACAAAAATCTTAGGACAATTTTACCCTCAGGCCACCACCATCACCGCCAAGCTGCCGCCGGCTCACCGCCGCCACCAGCCGGCCAGCTCCACCACCTCCAACCAGTAACCATACCCCCACCACCACCAGCCACCCCGCTACCACCTCTACCCAGCCAGTCTCATTACCGCCACCACCCCCAACTAGCCAGCCTCATCGCCTTTGCTTCCTCCGGCACTCCAACCCTTCCACAACCACCACTGCAGCGAAACACCGCTTTATTTCCAAATTCTCGATGACAATTCAGCGGGTGGTGGAGACAACCCCGCCCCAGTCACCTCACCCTCTCACCCACCGCCACCTTACCTCTGCCGCTCGATGCCGCCCGCCACATATCCTAGCCCCACCACCCACTGTAAACCCTTGCGCCACCTCACCCCACCACGCTCGATGCCACCCGCTGCAAACCTTAGTGCCACCTCCCACAAAAACCTAGCGCCACTACCCTATGACTTGCTGCCATGAACCCTAGCGCCAACACCCACTGAAACCTAGCACCACCATTTCTACATATTGAGGCGATGGTGGAGATGAGAAATTGGAACTAGAGGGGTATTTTGCAGTGGGTGGCGTCGAGCATCTAAGAATTTTGATTTTTTGTCGGCGGAGATGATCCATTCAAATGGATTGTCGGAGATGATGGTGTCAGAAGGGGCGTTGAAGACGATGCGAGCGGTAGAGGGGATAGACGGTGGGACTTGGAGGCGCAGGGGAGGGAGGCCTGGTGAGAAGGGGCAGCAGTGGAGTTTCTAAGGCAGCGGTGCATGAATGGTGGAAAAGAAGAAAGAATAAGAAAAATAGAGTTTGGAGGTTATAATTATAATTTTATTTTTTAAAAAAATAAAAATAAATCAGAGGAGTAAAATAGTTTTTCATTCATTTACGGCATAAATCTACCAGAATGGGCATGTTTGCACTTTCCCTAACTATCTAGATTTATATTTGCACTTTCAATTATCAAAAAGTTATATTTGCACTTATGTAAACTAGGTAGGGGTTATAAAAGCACTTTTCTCTATATTTAATTAGTTACAACATAACCACCAACGGAGGACACACATTTTCACGGTATGGTGGTAGCGATTTAGTCCAGTGGGATCGATTGTCAATAATCGAGCACCTTGTTCGATGATGCCATCAAAGAGAAGGGTCGGTCCAAACTTATTTGAGACCCGGGGAAAAAATATTATTTGGGCATTTTAATACATAAATTTTATTTAAGTTATTTTATATTTTTAATATTTTTCAAATATTTTTAATATATATACTCTTTTCGTATGAATGTTGAATAAGAAAGTTGTTCAAAATGTATGCAACTTCTGTTGAGACGGAAGGAGTGCATATGTTCGACTGAGAAACACATAAAAGTGTTCGAACAAATTCAAAATCATATCAATAAAAATTGTTATAAATTATTTATTCATTAGGAAACAAACAAGAATTTATTTTGGCTTAGTGATAGAAAATATTAAATAAACATACATAAAAATATGTTTTTTTGAACAACTCCAATAAAATTAACTAACCATAACATATACGGAGTATTTATTTATTTAAATAGTAAATAAATAAAAGTGTTGCTTAACTTTTTCCCGAAAACATTTTGGGTCCATATCCCAGCAACCACTGCAAACATAAGAACAGGTCATACAACAGATGTAGCAGGTTCCGACTGTTGTCATGCAAGCTAATATAAACCTTGGATCAGCTGCTTATTGGGCATATTATGCCCCTCGTTGGTCAACCAATATTATTAACCAGGGAACGACTCCACTACTTCACACACTAGGGAAGCAGCCAACGATAGATCCGACCATAGGATTAACCACGCAGCCTTTGGCTCAAGAATGGCTCCTCTTTGTACGAAAATGATGGGGGTACACCCAAACATACCCCGAAAATGTGGGAGTGGTAGAGAGGCTCACCAAGGACAAGAACTTATGCATCATCAATTTAGAGTCGAAGCACATGATCGAAAAGCAGTTACAACCACTGTCCCCGCCATTCATACCAATCGTAGCAGTAACCCCTTGGAATCCAACAAAAAATTTCACGGACAAAATCCCCACATATAAGAATGAATAACTCTCTTCATATAAGAATGTCAATAAGTTCATGGACGAACGTTCTACATATCTTAAGTTCTCCCTATGGAATGAAGGACTTTCTAAAAGTGGGCAGACTTTCTTTGTATTACAAGTTCTCTCTACAGGATGAAAAAATTCCTAATGTGGAAAAGAGTTCTACATATTAAAATTTCTTCCTAGGTACGTGAATAATTACCTAAGACACAAGAGCACAAACACGGTTGAGGGCCAGTAAGCTTAAGGCCTTCAGTAACCATATACATGATCAGATAAAGTAAAAGATGTGGGGGGTAATGATCTTCGTAACCTACTACGGCCACTTATATGATTGGAATATCTGGGGAGCTACCATCCCGAACGTACCTAGCCGATCTGCAGTGGAGTCACAGCCCTGTCTTGGGTGGGATGATGTCTATCTTTGAGAAGGTAAGCTGTGAGGAATTTCAATAACCTGCTCTAACTGATCATGGTAGGCTACGACTTGGTCATGAGCCGCATGGGCCCAAGGCCATTTATCAGGCAGATACTTTCCCATGTTTTAATAAAAGCCCGAAGAAAAGATCGTGTATTCTGAATGAGGCAAGGATCCTTGTCATGCTCGAAGAAAATTCCATAGGTCATGAGACTTTAGTTATAAACGGCAATGGTTGCTTCGTAATTCCTCAACATCCGCTCCGCTACGGGTAGCTTTTCTCTCAAGATGGTGGAATTAAGATTGTGACACTCAATTCCAAAATCTAAGATATCATATTCTAGTTTATCTATCTCATTTAGAAGTTTCCCAATTGTCTGGTCCTGAGTAGCAATTGTAAGCTCCAAGGATTGATACGGATGAGAAGTAGAATAGGATGGAAGGTCTAACCTAGCACCTAAAACGCCATACTTTTCAGCCATCTCCATAATGAATCAATCAGTGGAGGTCGAAAATTCGTTCCTCAAGTCTTTTGCACTCACAACCCCGCTCCTTCTTTTCCTGCTTAAGTTCCTCATGAAGGCCTTAAAGGGTATGAACCTTTGCATGATATTCCCTAGTTACATTCCAAAGTTAATCCTCCAAGGTTTCAAACCCATAACTATGCCCCAAACTATTCAAATGGCCAAAGCATAAGATAGGGGCATGGGAGCTATCATACTACAAGAAAAAAAAATCCATCCAATCACAATGGGGTCTATAGAATTTCCTTCACAAAAAAAAGGATGGTACAATCGTATAATCTATTACAAGAAGGAAGTTATACCCAATCCTTCTGGGTAGCTTCTTGGGTCTCCACGTCCTTATTACAACCCTTGGTACTATCAGCAGCAGAAACTTGGGGATTCTAAACATGGGGGCCTTCCAACTGCCTCGATGGCTCAACTTGCACTATCGTTGAAGGGTTGGGAGCAGACCCCTTCTAATATATATCTATGTAAAAGGTGGTCTCCCTCACTTTGTCAATCACTAGGGACTGAGATAGTTCCCTAGATGATCCATGTAACGGAGGGGGATTCCTTCATCCTGAACGGCGGCCCACCAGGAATGCTCTAGAGCACCTCCAGCTGCAGATGACATGTAGGGGGCAAAAAACCCTCTACTCTCCTAGGGAAGCTGATACGATGTCAAAAATGTTATTTATTATATTTTTCTTAGTTTAGTATTTTTAGAAGGGTAACACTATACTCTTTTTCCCACTGGGTTTTTTTAAGGAGGTAGTGTGATCGTTTTAGTTTATTATTATTATTATTATTAATAATGAAGCCACAAACTCAGCCATGTTGGCTTAGAAGAGATTTGGTTATATTTTAATTTAGAGTTTAGAATAAACAGTTTTGATTTGATTAGAATCAGATTTGGTAAGTTTAGATAAGGTAGATTATTTCAAGAATTCATCCAATATTTGAATTGATTTACTTGGATAAATATGGTCATCAATTAGATTTAAATTAGGTATTGTAGTTGGATATAGTTTTAGCTTCTTAAAGCTGTCATAATTCTTTTTCGGTTTCTAATGGGAATTACCGAATCCCGCATTGTTTCTATTTCTGAGTGGCTGAATTATATATAAAGAGGGGAGGTCATCCACGAAATTTTACACAACTTTTATACACAATATATTCAGACTTTCGAGTTTATACTATTTGCTTGTGAGCATTTTTTTTACATTGTTGCTTAATCCTGCTGGTTAACTAAGTATCAATACCCTTTGTGAACTAATCCTGTGGTCTAGTTAGTGAACAAATAGCCCTTTATTTGTGAACTAATTCTGCGAGCTAGTTAGCGAAAAATTTTTGAGTTGAGCATCTATCCCGAGGGCTAGTTGTGATCAATTCGTGTGACTTGGTGAGGGTTTGCAGATCCCTTCATTTGGTTAAAGATTGTGATTCCACAATCCAAAGTTTTCGCAAGGAGATTCATATTAGAAACATAGAAGGAACCACCACACCGATCTTGCTTTGGGCAAACTTTTGCACCTTAATAGCAAGATACTGGAAGAAAGCCTAAAAGGCCTTGGTATTCACAGCTTTATAAAAAAATTACTCGCGAGAGATCTTTTTTATTCCCTACATTAGAAAATAACTTAAGCTCCTCAATGATAGACTCTTTTGCAGTAATGATGGATTGGGCTTCCTTGGTGTTTTCTCTCTCAGACCTTTTCCTTCCTCTCCCATGCCTCTTTCTCAACCCGATGATTGGCTTCCAGAAGAACAACATGAGCTCCTGAAGCTTGGATAAGGTCTAAATCCACTACAAAAGCCAACTATTTCAGTTGAGTCAAAGCAGTGGTCGCATATTGAGAAGCTTGGAGATTGAAAAGGTAAAATAAGCACAATGTGACAAAGAATGCAATAAAAAAATATCTAGTGGTGAGTGATATTGGGGATGGAATGAAAGTACCCTTCTAAGACGGTGGAGCAATAACATCATCGATGAAGCCCACTGAAAAAATAAAATGATTTGGAAGTTATATTTTATGATATGTCGAAAAGAGAACGGCGAAAAAGTAAAAATAAGGAGAACATTCAGTGTTGGAGGAAGAGAAAATAACTTCTTGGGGTATGGAAGAAGGTCTATCATACTAATCAAACTTACCATCCTCATCCTTATAATACCTAACATCTAAAAGCTTCAACCTAGCTATTCACTAGGATACCTCTTCAAGGATGGGAAATTTGTCATGAGTCTTATCTCCCTTTGCATTGTGATTCCAGGTTGGAATCATTTCTAAATTATAGGTAAGAGGCGGTATTAAAGATAAGGAATCCATCTCCCAATTCCTTGGTTGAGTAAGGGGTCCCATATATGACCCCCCCAGTCCCACATACATAGTAAAAAATAGCCTTCTCACCTTTACCAAAGCCTTGGTTGAGCCACAAGTTATACGCGCAACGAAAGAAGAGGAACAAAGGCTCTACCTTATGTAGATTTTACAGCATGATAAAATCAAGCACTATCAATAGGAATGAATTAACAAAGTGTTAAGCATATCAGGTAATGGAAAGGTAAGACCGTGGTCAGGATGGTGTTTATAAACAGCTAACCTACTCGGGAAAAGATTATGATCACGCACCAGAAGGCAGAAAAGCTTAACATCTGCAAGAATCGAGTAATCCTCAGGCCTAACCTCAGATGCACTCGTTGGAGCCTCTTCCAGCCCCGACACATCCATGGGTTCCGTATCAGTCAAACCTACATTACCCTCAAGGCTTAGCACACAATTCCTAAGGGTTTTCTTCTTTTTTTAAGAAAAAGGCTTGGAACCATCAGAGGTGTCACCCTCAACAGAGCCGCTACTTTATCGGGGCTGACCATCTCTCTTGATGGAAAAGGACTCGATATTGGATAATGTTGGCAAAGTTGAAGAAAATGAAATGCCGAAAAGAGAGAATAATAACATACTTGGTTGGAAATGTTCTTAACGAGACCTGGCGAAGAATCTCAAGATGGAAAGGGCTTTGCACTCGAAAAGGGCAGCTAAGGAAACTTATACTTAAAGTGAAATTGGTTTCCACCGAAAAGGATGATTTATTTTTCCTAAGACACTCTCCAGGTCAGAGGTAATAACTACCGCCTCAAAAATTGGTGATCATGTGCGCTGTTGGCGTACATTTCTTGCCCAAATTGAGGTCGTGACCTGTGGAGCCTCCACCAACGCTGAACGTGCCAAAATGGTTCAAATTCTTGACATTTATTCTTAGAAAATAAGGCAAATGAACCCCTAGATACATAACCTCTAGACCCTAGCATATGAGAGAATTGATAATCCTTGCTGAAGCTCACACCTTTGGCTCTCTTTAGGGTTATTAATAAGGTTTAGAACCGAAACTCCCCCCCCCCTTCTCTGATTGAACATCTTACTACTAATATTCTTTTGGGCCTGAGGCTCGAAGCCCAACATTCTAGTGAAAGATCTCCAAGTTCAGTTGTACCTTCATATCACACCTTCACTCCAAGAACAATTATGGCACATCGAATATATTACAACTCTATTATGGTAAGACAACTATTCCAAGAAGGAAAGTAAATATTTATCCTAACTTAATTGAAATATTTCTCAGGGATCAACCCGTATAAATATAGAGGTGTACCTTCACTCTATGGTGTTAATTCTTAATACTCATATTAAACAATTTTGATCTGACTTTGCCATCAGAGATTCTTCTCTAAGCACCCCTGGGGAATCTGTTTTTGTAGGACTTGTGTATTGACGCAAGGTTCAGTTATTACGATCATGGTTTGACACATATCATTTGGGAATCCAACACTTCATATCAATTAAATTGGATAAACCCCTACAATTTGAGTCATCTTTACAACATAAGATGGATAATCTCATTTACACAAAGGCACTAAAGATTAAGTTCTAAATAATAACCTTTGGGGAAACATGAAAGTACAAGAATGGTAATTTGGTCTTCTAGTGGTAGATCGTCCATCAAAATAGACCCAAAACGCAAGATTGAGTTAAAAACGATCAGAGATAGCGTCTCACCTCAAACTACTCTTAGTACCAAACTTTAAACTCAGCGTCTCCATTGCAAGTTGCACACCCTTTTCAAAGAGAGATCCCAACCACACAATTTGATCTGGCGTCAAGAAAAATCCCGAGCTCTCTTTACTAAAGATCCGACTATCTTATTTAAAATTAAACTCCTGTAAGAAAATAGGAGGAAAATCAACATTTTTTGTCACCAAAACTACATTTATGTAGGAATCATTATTTTTATGTATGAATGTATCGAATCCGCGCCAATTTAGACAATCCCTAGTCATTCTAACTTAAATGAACCGATTTAACTAGCCTAAGCATTCAAAAGTGACCAAAGCCTACGAACCTGGCTTCAATACTCTGACTAGAACTGTAAAAAGCCCAGTTGTTTAAATGAATTTTGACTCAAATTTATCTTGCACCGAATTTGGAGGATAAATATGAAGCGAGTACGGTTACATCAGAAAAATGTCACCGAAAAAACCTATAATGCCATAGGCAATTGAATAGAAAGCTTTCAACAAAAGAGGTCAAAATTTTAAAATGCTAAAAAGGGAAAAGGGACAAAAAAAATAAAACAATAAAAATGGCTTATTTTGGGTATGTGTTAGGAGGACAGGATTGGTTTGGATGAAAAGACTGAGGTCGCCGGCCGATATTTATAACTCGTCGGTCCGATGGTGGGTGATGTTGCTGAAAACCAACCATCATAGAGATTGGACTGCAAGAATGTCCTTTGGCTTCGAAAAGTAGCATCGAATCTGGGACCAACATAGTGGTGCACTAGGCATAAGACTCTCAACGGGTGGGGAACACTAGATCTGAGGAGGATATTCTACTAACAACCATCATGATATAACATGGTTGTGAGAAAGTCTATTTTTAGAAAGTACTTATAACCTTTAATCTGTATGACTATATCATCCGCATAGATCTCAACATTCCCGCCTACTTGATTTATGAACAGCTTGTCTACCAACCTTTGGTAAGTTACTCTTGCATTATTCAGTCCAAAGGTCATTTTCTTTTAAAAAAAAGTACCTTCATTTGTAATTAAAGAGGTCTTCTTCTTGTCTTCATCTTCCATCAGAATTTGGTGGTAGCCTTTATGAGCGTTGAAGGGTGCTAAAACCTCATATCTAGTGATAGCTTCGACCAACTAATCGATAAGGGTAGCACTTGGTCATGTTGGTGAAGTCAATGCATATCCTCCACCCACGATTGTGTTTTTTTAACCATGACCAGATTTTCTAACCACTTCGGATAGAGAACTTCTTTGATAACATCAGCCTCTCACAAGTTTGACACCCACATCCTTTATTGTTGTGAGCCTCTCCGAGGTAAATACACGTCTCTTCTATTCGATCTTAGGATCAATGTTGAGATTGTGCACCGCCAAGAACACAATGTCCCTTGTCAAATCAGACACATGAAAAGAAAAAAAAACATTAATGTAATCATGAAGCAACTCTCGAAGCTGTTGTTTCACCTCCAGAGGCATTGCTTTCCTGATCTCTACCATTCTAGACAATCGGACCAACATTTTCTCTACTTCAACAGGTGCAGCTTCCCCATGGATCGCACCAATTCCTTTTGATTTGAACAAATCCTTAAATGCTGTCAACATGCAACTCTGGTCATCACCTAATTTCCTCTAACCTTAGCGATCCCACTTTTATTGTTGGGAACATCATCACCATGTGGTATGGCGACTATATTGATTTTTCCTTTCATCCATGGTAGGCCAAGAATAACATTGAATAGAGAAGGGGCATCAATAAAAAAAAGTTACAAAATACCGTCACTTGTAGTATGATTATGCAGATTGGGAAGTCTGCTCATATTGTGAACCCTGAAATTTGGGACGTTAATTTCTTCAAGTTCGGCTTACTTATCCCTATCTGATCGAAGCAACTTGCTACAATCACTTCCACTCTGTTTCCATAAAATCCACAAAAAACCCTTTTGACCAAGGCATGCCCAATTTGTGCTGAAATTACAATAGGTTTTGAATGAGGGGTGTGATTAAGAACTGCGTTACTTCTAAATAAAATGGCCGTCTTATAAGGTTGTAGGTGTTTTTATTCATGGATTCTCTAAGGGGTCTTTTTCGACTTTAATTTTTAATCGCAGTATTAGACTATTAATCTCTGTTGATCTCATTTATCACATTTAACACCATGTTGGTCACTGTCACCTACACCTGATTCACCATTAGAGGTGCTTCTTTTTCGAGGCTGATAATTTTTGCCTCTCTCCTGGTTGTTCTACCCTTGCTTCCTGTATTTCCATTGTAAGTTGTTATTTCGACCCTCACCTCCATTCTGACCATGCCCCTTTAGCGAACGTCCATCTTAGACTATGAAGAATAGATGTACTACTAAAGCAGCCCATGGTTAATACACTTCTCTTTTTTATTTCAATTGATAGAATTCTTCTGTGTCATGACCATGATCCTTGTGAAATTACACCAATTTTATATAGTCGTCCTCTCAAGAGTTCCCTGTATAGGCACAGTTTCCTAAAGAAGGTTTTGACCTATGGCTAGAACATTCGTCATTGATTTTGACAGGGTGTATATGATTCAAAGTGAGGCTTCGACAACTCTGATCCGTTACTCAGCTTCTCAAACTTGTCTCTCCTACCAATCTTTTCATTATCTCTATACAGCTTCATCGTCGATTCAACCTTGGAATATTTTTCCATCACATGTCCTGGAGATGATAGATAATGGTTGGCGTTTGTAGAAACTAAGGGCCTATACTGCTCAAGATCATCGTAGAGTGGCCCTTCTACGCACATAAGATCATGTTGTTGGTCCATCAGAATATTAGTTGGTTTAGCAACCAATAAACCAGTATCGGATAAAATGTCAAGGCCATATTTCATTTGTGAAATAAACATCTCATCCGGTCTTCTAGCAATCTCTATACTCAAGAAATATTTAAGGGTTCCAATATCCTTCATGTGGAAACAAGAGCTCAAGTATTTCTTGAATTCATAAATTAGAGACGAAGAACTACCAGCAATCACCAAGTACATGCATAGAAACCGAGCTAAGGGAGAAAAAAAGGAGTAATCTTTCTTACTCTGAACAAAGCCAAATATGCGTAAAGCTTGAGCTAACTTAGTAAACTAGTTTTGAGGAGCTTGCTGCAAACTGTAAAGATATTTTTGAAGCCAACAGACGAGGCCGGAGGCACAGGATAGCCAGGATAAGGGAGCATAAAAACCTCTTCGTGATGATCACCATATAGAAAATCATTATGCACGTCCATCTAATATAATTCCCAACCACGAATGATTGCAACAGACAAAAATAGGAGAACTGAACTCATCTTCGTAATAGGAGAAAATGTCTCAGTATAGTCAGTCCCCTCAATCTGATGATTACACAGAACCACCAAACAAGCTTTGTGATGTTTAATGGTACCATCAGATTTGAACTTGGTACGATAAACCCACTTGCATCCAATTGCAGTCATATCCAGAGGAAGAGAAACCATAATCCAAGTCTTATTGCGCTCAAGAGCAATAATCTCATCAGCCATAGCATCACACCAATGAGCGTGCTTTGATGCCTCAGGGTAAATGGTGGGATCTCCACTTGAAGTTGCTGCACCCAAAAATCTATAATTCATACTAGAAAATTTCTCGCAATTTACATAATCAGTTAACGGATAGAGAACACCTGAGGATAGTGAAGGAGAAAAAGTGATTGTAGTAGTGGGGGAAGGGGGGTTAGCAGCATTCATTGAGCATAAATAGTCATTCATGTAATCAGGAGGCCGACGATCATAAGAACTCTGACGAGAAGGTAGCTAAACAGTCCAGGAAGACGGCGATGGAATGGAATCTGGCGGTGGGGCCGAGGCTACGGGCGACGGTGATTCTGTGGTAGGCTATGGCAGATTAGCCACTGAAATCAGCAACGACAGCATAGACACTGCGGCAGGGGAGCTGAAGGTCGTAGCCGTAAATCCTGGCAGCCAGGTGACGACACCGCCGAATGGCGGCTGAGATCAGCGGTGGATAACAAATTTAGATTTATAGTTATACATTGGAGCAGATCAAAATAGTAGTAGCAGCGGCAGATCGGATAGGATCGCATTGGTGGCAGGAGAACAATGTGGTGGCGCATGAAGATATTTGGCAGCGTCGCGTGACGTACGTGGGCAGCGCGTGAAGCACA
>JAULKJ010295925.1:0-11925 GCA_032355405.1 Rubia balearica | reverse complement strand
CCATTTGTTTATCAATATCTTGTGCTACTATTTTTTTGTATCCTAAACACCCCAATAGTGTATTGTGACAAAGAGCAGAGGACATGTTTGCATAACGTGATTATGTCCATTACCGACAAATCACTTTTCCTCCATGTATCCATTTTTACAATGATCTTCCTTTGTAACCCTTTCAACAGTCTGACCTTGGAGCCCTAAAAAATAATGTCATGACCTAAATACTTTCCTTGTAGAAGGTTTGACTTGATATTGAATCTTAGTTTGATTAAGTTTATATTAAACTCATAGCATCAGAAAAGACGATTTAAAGCGGGCTCTGAGATCTACTGTGGGCCAATTTACCTTGAACTATGTGTTTTCAACGCCGGTTTTTCATTCTCTAATCTGGCGTGTTCATCATCGCCTCCCACATGGGTAGGACTGGGAAGAGGAACCTGGGGAAGAAAGCTGTAATTCGATTGAGTAATCGTGATGTAGAGGAGAAAATAAAACTGGAGAAGGATAGAGATGGGGTTAAAGAGGGCTCGCAAGGAAAGAGGAGTGGAAACGGAGCAAGCAAGGGTAACCGAAAATCAGCAAAGGGAGTAGAAGAGTCAGCTACACAAGCTGAAAGTGATGTTGAATTCATGGGGTTGGGGTCGCAAGGAAAGAACAACCAGGAGAAGGGGGAATGCTCTATGGTGAATGATGGAAAACGATTATCATGGGGTGAACGTGTGGAAAAGGAGGAGGAATTGAAATGGAGTACTCTATTTAATAGAGAAGACTCAGAGATCAAGTACTACAAGCCAATCGAGATTGAAGGACTGAAGATGGGCGAAATAACCCAGGAGGATGTGGAAGAAAGCTCACTGCAGTGGAATACATCTGTGGTATACAGAATCCTGGGTGCAAACCCCCCATTTAAGGTACTCGAAGGATTTTTCTTTAGAATTTGGGGGAAAAAAGTTAGTAAAGTATGGATGCTGGATAGGAGTTTGTATATGGTAAAATTGATGAGTTTGGATGCTAAGAATGAAATTGTTGAAGCTGGTACATTGTTTTTTGAGGGAAAACCGATTATAGTAAAACCATGGTCTGCTGATTTTGACTATTCTGAGCCTAGTAAAATCCCGGTTTGGATTCAGTTACCCAACCTACCTACAGTATATTGGAATCCTAGGTTAATCTGTAAGATTGTAAGTCCGATTGGGATTCCAATTTGTCTTGACAGAGCCACTCAGGACAAGGAGAGGTTGGCCTATGCTAGAATAAAGGTGGAAATGGAGATTGGTGATGATGTCCCTGAAAAGGTGATGTACTTGAATGAAAAGAAAGTTATTATGCAGCAGAAGGTTGTCTATGAATGAAAGCTAGTGAAGTGTATTGCATGCAATCAGCTTGGTCATTGCAAGAGTGAATGTATAGGAAATATTGAACTGAAGGGGTAAAGATAAAGAGAAACTGGAAGGTGTATATACCAGTAAAGAAAAACGAAAATGAAAAGAAACATGATGTTGAAGGAAAATTGGTGGAACATACAAGTATGGATGATGCAGCTGTAACAGTGAGGCTGAGACTGGGAAATGATAAAAATGGTGGTATAAGGGAGGGGAAATGGGAAGATAAGCCCCCTGATGGAAAGCAACTGGTTGATATGGAATGTAAGAGGCCTCAATAAATCTAGTACGCATGGTTTTATCAAGAAGTTCTGCTTGCAAAATAACATTGGTTTGCTGGGGTTACTAGAGACAAAAATTAAAAAAAGAAAAATAAATATGGAAGAGCATTGGGTTAGATTGGGAGTTAGAAACAAATGTGGATAAAGCACATGGGGGTAGAATCTGGGTGATGTGGAGAAAGGAGCAATTTGAAGTAAAGATTCTGAGTAGAGGAGAACAGTGGATTGATTTGGAGGTGCTGATGAAGAAATCCAGGATAAGATGCTATTGCACAATTGTGTATGCATTTAACACTGGGCAAAAAAAAGGTTCCACTGTGGCAGTTTCTGAAGAGTTGTGATGATAGAGTTAAACCATGGCTGATTGTGGGGGATTATAATTCTCCCTTAGAATTCAGGCACAGAATTGGAGGGAAGCCAGTAGAGGAGAAAGAGAAGGAGGACTTCCAAGAAACTGTGGTAACATTAGAACTGGAGGAACTCAAAACTATGGGATGCATGTATACATGGAGTAGTAGGAGAGTGGGGGCTGGAAGAGTTATAAGCAGGTTGGATAGGGGGATGGTGAATCATTTATAGAGTGATGAACTTGGGAAAACAGTTTGTGAAGTGAAGAGTGAGGTAATGTCAGATCATCTACCATTGGTAATCATGTTTGACATGGGAGTAAAAAAAACCAGAAGACCATTCAAGTAATTTTAACTTATATTCCCTGTCTCCTTTATTTGAGGGTACTGTGAAACAGGTGTGAAATAGTATAAAAGTGGACTCTCTGGAAGATTTGGCTGTAGTACTAAAAGCTTTACAAAGGCCTCTTGCAAATTAAACAAGAGGGATTTTGGAGCTATTGGAGAAAAGGTGGAGCTGAAATTAAGGGAATGGAGGGAAGCCCTCAAGGAACTGAATGATGAACCATTATCACCGGAAAAATAAGAAAATGAGGCAAAAACCAGAAAAGTTTTGGAAACTATACAAGAGGCAGAGTACAAGTACTTGCAGCAGAAAGAAAAGCTGCAATGGCTTTGTGATGGAGATAGGCCAACAAAATTGTTTTATGAGGCTATGAAGTCAAGGCAAAGGAAAAACAGTATCATTTCACTCATTGTTAATGGAGAAGTATTGACAGAGCAAAGTGACATTGAAGCTGAGTTGTTGAGGCATTTTAAGAAGCAGTTGGGAAGCAAGGCTAAAACAAGGAAGTTGGATAAGAGTATTGCAGAATATGGAGGGAAGCTGACTATGAGCTAGCAAGTAGTGCTGATCAAACCAGTGAGTGCAGAAGAGGTTAAGCAGGCCTTAAAAGGGATAAATTCATCAAAGAGTCCAGGGAATGATGGATTTACGAGTCAATTTTTCAAAGATATCTGGAGTATAGGGGGAAAGGAAGTAATCATGGCAGTAAATAAATTCTTTGAAGGGGAGGATGTGCCTGTTGAGTTTTGTAGTACTGTCATAGCACTGATACCCAAAGTTGCTGTGCCACAGGTATGTACTGACTACAGACCCATTGCTTGCTGCTCCACTATTTATAAGCTGATTACTAAAGTTATATGTGCTAGACTGAGAATAGTTCTTCCTGATATTATAAGCACAAATCAAAGTGCTTTTATAAAAGGTAGACATATTGCACATAATCTTTTGTTAGCACAAGAATTGCTCCATAGATACAACAATGAAAATATGAGGCCAAGTTTTGTGATGCAATTAGATATAAGTAAAACATTTGATAGCATTGACTGGGACTTCTTGAATGATTGGTTGAGTGCTTTAAACTTTCCTAGTAGAATGATTGATTTGATAATGAGGTGTGTCAGGGGGTCTACCTACTGTTTATCTTTAAATGGAGGTTATACAGAGAGTTTTGCAGCAAAGAAAGGGGTTAAACAAGGGGATCTCATGTCTCCTTTGCTGTTTGTATTGTGTATGGAGTATATGATAAGGATGTTGAATCAGGCACTGAAGAAAAAAATGATAGATTATCATCAGAGATGTGGTAGAGCAGGAGTCCACTCTTTGTTGTTTGCAGATGATCTGCTGTTATTTTGTGCCGCTAACAAAAAATCTATGGAGAATGTTCAGGATGTGCTGGAGGACTTCAGGGTGGTGACTGGTTTGGGGATTAATAAATCCAAATCAAAAGTAGTGTTCTCAAGGATGAATAAAGAAGACCAGTCTGAGTTAACATCTATTTTACAAGTGGAAAGAGAGGAATTCCCTATGAAATATTTAGGGCTCCCACTTTCTACTGTAAGATGGGATAAAACAGATTGTGAAAGCTTGATAGACAAAGTCAGGAGTAGAGTTAAAGTCTGGGGCACAAAGAACATATCATATGCGGGTAAGTTGCAATTGATAAACTCAATATTGATGAGTATCACAGGTTATTGGGGAAACATTATGAAGGTGCCAGAAAGTGTACACAGCAGAATAGTTAAAATCTGTACTTGTTTTCTATGGGGAAGGGAGGAAGAAGAAAGAGGATTCAATGCAGCCTCATGGAGTGCAATTAGCAGAGGGAAGAAACAAGGAGGAATGAGTATAAGAGATCCTGCTACATGGAATATGGCAGCTTTGTGTCAGCATATGTGGGATATAGAGAAAAAGAAGGATATACTGTGGATAAAATGGTTGAATGCCTATTACCTGAAGGAGAAAGTATTTCTGGATTGTAAAATGAATACTTCACAAAGTTGGCAATGGAAAGTGTTGTTAAGCCTCAGAAACAAGGTATTCAAAGACCTGGAAAAGTGTACTGATCATAATGGCAAGCTAAAGCTCAGGAAGGTATATAATTTGATGAAAGTGGGAAGTGAGCTTAAAGAAAACACAATTGTTATATGGAATAAAATGGTTCATCCCAAGCAGAGGTTCTTTTTGTGGATGCCGCTACATGGCAAGCTGGCAACAAGAGAAAGATTGCAGCAGTTTGGTGTTATAGGAGCTCAGCCAGATTGCTGTATGTGTGGAGAAAAACAGGAATCAACTTTCCACCTATTCTTTGAATGCAGGTATATAAGAAAGGTGATGGAAGGGCTACAACTTAGACAAAGTGCATCTCTGAGGCAGCTTAAAAAATTACTGTTTCTGTGTGTAAAAAAGGGAAAAGGGAAGATGATTGGGATGCTGGCCACTGTATTTCATAGTGTTTGGCTGAAGAGGAACAAAAGAATATTTGCAAAACAAGAATTGAAGGAAGAAGTGCTGATATATCAAGTAAGAACTGAATGTGAATGGAGAGAAAGGAAGGAGAAGAAGGACAGGATGATGAAATTGATGGGAGTAGCACTGGAGGATGAATGACAAGGAAGGATACAAGTCTGTTGCAATTTTTGTTTGTTTTCCAAGTCTGCTGCAGGACAGGAAGATGGAATTGATTTCAAACTAGTTTGTTTGGTTGAGATAGTGATTGTATAGAATATGAAGTAGTAAAGGTAAGTTGGAGATATGCGGATATGGTAAAATGAGCTGTAAAGGGGCTTAGAGTGATGGCTCTAAACCTGGTTTGTTTTTTTTGATATTCTTCTATAAAATCTTCAATTCATAAAAAAAAAAGTTTATATTAAACTCATTTGCATTTGGGCTTATGAGGAACGAAGTCTTATCAAAATTTAACCACTGTCCTGAGTAAGACGAGAACATATTGAGTGTATATGCGAGTTTCCTCATTCTACTTTCAGTGACTTCTAAGAAGAGGACTCAGTCGTCAGCAAACATAAGATTAGAGACTCGAGGAACCCCTAATCCGTATCAAATTCCCCTGCATACTTTTTGAAATGGTACCGAGGCTATCATGGTTGACAGAGCTTCCTGGCATAGGATAAATAAGAAGAGGGATAGAGGACATCCTTGACGCAGTCCTTGTATGGGTTTGAATAGCTTTGACACCTCCCTATTGAAATTAATTGAATACGTGACCATGGTGACACACTTCATTATCCAATTTATCCACTTAATTGGAAATCCCATCCACCCCATAATCTTCATGAGGAAATCCCAAGAGACATGATCATATGCTTTACTCATATCAATCTTCATGGTTGCGATTGCCGTCTTCCCCATCTTCTGTTTCCTAGCCTTCTCTATAAGCTCATGCGCTATAAGGGAATTTTCAACTATTGACCTCCCTTTGACTAACACCGCTTGATTCCCGAATATTAAGTACCCCATGATTTGTTTTAGTCTATTCTCTAAGATCTTCGCAATCACTTTATATGTGACATTGCACAAACTAATTGGTCTTAAATCAGCAGGTTTAGTTGGTACATTTGTCTTTGGGATTAGTATGACATTGGTAATATTCCACTCGCTTAGTATCCTCCCCGTTGTGAAGAATTTCTGGACCGCCTTAGTGAGATCCTCTCTAACCTCATTCCACTAGTGTTGGTAGAACCCCACTGGGATTCCATCTGCTTCTGGAGCTTTCCACTTCCCCATATGGAATACTGCCTTTTTAACTTCCTCGGTGGTCACCACCGCTGACAACTTCCTACGCTCTTTAGTATTGACCGACAGTTGGATGAGTTGTAATTCATCGTTGATTGTTGAATTACCAAAGGCATCCTGTGGCTTGAAAGATTCCTTCACAAAGACTGTGCTTACATGTTCTACCACCAGGTCCCTCAATTGGTTTGGTTCGGTGATCTATCTCCCCTGACTATTTTTCATTTGCGTGATACAGTTTCTTCCTTGTCATTTTTTGCCAACTTGTGGAAAAAACTTGTGTTTTTGTTGCCCTCCGCGTGCCACTTTGTCTTTGCCCTTTGTTTTCAGTAGTCATTGTGCTGAGTTAAAAAGGTTGTCCAGTTCTTTTGAGCTCACACTTTCTACTTCGAACTCATTCCTCATTTGTAACTCATCAATTTGTACTTCCTTTCTTCTAATCAAAATTTCCAGAAATCCTATGTTCCCTCTACTCCAGACGCTCACCTGTCGCATTGTAACCTTTAGCTTATTTCCAAGTGTAGGCAAAATACCTCGCTATGTTGTGCGGCACATTTCAGTGGGGGTTATTGCACTTTGCCACTACTGTTTGATAATATCTTTGACCTCTTCCTTCGGATTCAGAATGCTTCAAACTTTGATTTCCTCGGAATCTTGCACCAGTAATCTAATGGTGGGAATTTAGTATGAGTGGCCCATGATCCGATCTAGTCATTGGTAGATTCCGGAGCATGTATGATGGAAACATCTTAAACCATGCCTCATTAGCAAACCCTCTGTCTAATATTTCTACAATCAGCTGGTCACCCTTCCTACCATTTGACCATCACTGTCCGTGGTTCTGTAGTTCATGCAAATAATTCTACTATTTATTTTGTTTGCTCCTCAATTACAATATTCCCTCCTCTTTTGTCTTGATTCCCCATGACTTGGTTGTAGTTCCCGATGACTAAGAGTGGCGTCGAGCTAGTTAGTAGCTCAGTGTTTAGCTCATCCCATACTTGCTCTCTATTTCTTCTATTGGGATATCCGTACATCAAAACAAGTCTCCATTCCTCCTTAGATACAGAGGTAATGATACAAGAAACATAATTTTTACAACTTTTTGTCACCTCTAGTTGGATCGCCGATGTCCAGGCAACACATGGTCCTCTCCTGGCACCGATAGCATCCAGAACTTCCTAACTAGTAGAATACGACTTATCTAGCCAATTACTAATCTTACTACTATTACATTTAGTTTCCATAAGAAAGTTAATATTGGGTTTATACTGTGAAACAAGGATGTTTAATGTGCATACTGTCAGAGGGCGCGTCTGTTTTCTGCTATTCCCACATAGTAGATTCATATACCTCTTGGTGGTTTTTCTAGACCAACCACCGAAGTACCACATGTGTTCCTCTCGCATGAATTCACCACCACTGAGAACACATCCTCATAAGTGTGGGCTCCCACAATAACCATTTTCCCCTGCTCCACACCTTCAGTGCAATCAATTTTTGGAAACTTACCCACAACCAGGATGAGTTGTGGTTCATCCTCGACATTGTGTCGCGATCTCTTGTAGAATGAAATATCTCCCAATTTATCTTGTAGATTCTTTTTCCTCTTATCTCCCAACTTACCAGCTACATGCATGAATTCCTCTATAGCACATGTCAATGTTTGTGATTGATAAGTGGTGAACTTTCCTCCATTATCTGCTTCATCATCTACCAAATTATTTTAGAATTCCTCCAGTGCCCTTTGACTTCTGCTATCAGTAGACTCTACCGGGACAATTTTTGGAAAGAGGAAAGCAGCTCATTTTTGTCTCTGCATGTTTTTCTATATCATTAACCTGGTTGCAATGGTTGATTTAGATGGTACATACTTGCCCTGGTCCCTCACCTTGCCCCTCCTGTATATCCTACCAAAACATTTGAGCTTGACTGTCCCTTATGACAAATTTTTATGGCCCGGATGGAGTGTTGAAAATTGATACTAATTTGAGATTTTGGTGTTGAATCTATCTAAAGAGTGTGATAATTGGGCCCCACCTCCACTGTTTCCTCCACACGAGGTTGCCCTTGTTCTTGACCCAAATCTCCAATCCCTTTCTCTCCTCCACTTCCATCGGGATCAAACACCTCCAGCCCACCACACTTTGGTTTTGTTTTCGATCTTACCCTCCCCTGGAATTTGAATTTCTTTATTGTCAATATCCCAAACCTGATTGAGGCTTTGATTTGGTGGCACAATCCATGCGACAGATGGTCCCTGATAATGGCCAGATCCGAGAACGCCATGGGTAGGTGTATTCCGACTAATTCTTCAGCCTCTCTTCTCTCTTTGTCGCCGTGACTGAGATATGTCTAAGGTAGTGCAACCTGCTTGTTCAAGTTTTTGCCGGAAGGTTGTTCCACCGGTGCTTCTCCATCGGCCCTGTTATCAAATCCCATTCCTTCCACAGTTTGACCGGTGTTGAGTTTCCCTCCGTGTCCGTCGATTTGACGCTGCATGTTGTCACCATAAGTTCCCCCCCATCTCTTGACTCAACACTAGAGTACCTGTTCTTCCGTTACTGTTTACATTTTTGGCTCCATTATTATGATCGGTGAGTGTTGTTGATCGGGACTTGAGTAGGATTGAGCTTGTACTCCGTTAGTTGATGTGTTTTGATTTAGGTGTTGGGAAGACTGGTCTATAACTACTGGTCCATGGTTACGAGGCAATGCTCCTCCTGCTGTCTGGGGATTTTGATTGACAAACGGTGTCATTGTGACCTTCGCCGTAAGTCCTCCCAGTATTTTGCTTCTATTTTTAGCTTGGGCTATAGTTGTTTGGGCTGGGGAATGATGATTGTTTTGGTTATGACTTGATATGTGATTTTGTGATTCGATTGCTCGGCTATTATCTGGGCTGATTACCTTTGTTTGGGCTGAGTGATTTTGCCTATTTTGGCCTGATATGGTGGGGGTATTCTAAGTGTGTTTAAATATCTTGCCTTTTGTCTTTGCTTATATGGATGTTGTTTGGGGTTCTTTTGGGCTGACATTGGCTAAGTCATTTTGGATATTTTTGCTCATCTGAAATTGTGAAGTGCCAACAATGGACATTGTTGTGATAATGTGAGTGGACTTCGGGTGGGGTTCACAATGAACATGACCTTGACCATAAAATTCATTTAAAAGGAAAGTTGGAGATAGATTTAAATTACCTCCATGTGCAGGAATCGTCAACTCTGTCAGGCTGTCACCATTTTCTTGAATTGTGCCACAATTCTCTACTTGCTCCTTGTCACATCTTGCCGAACATTCTTCATCACCATTAATATCACCCACTTTTATCCCCTTTAAGCCACTGCTTATTGCTTTATTCTTTTTCCTGACACATGAGTGCTCCTCACTCAGACGCTTCCCTTTCCCTTTATCATCTCGCTTTAAAACTTAATTCACAGTAAAGCCCCCTTAATGAAAACTCCTCTTCCATCTCACCTACTTGCATTGCTTCTTGTGGTATGTGTTCCTCCTCAGGATCCAAGTCATTATTAAAAGTAGTTGGATTAGACTAATCCTGGGCAAAACTCTCCTCTCCATGCTTCTTTTTTTATTTCCTCTATTCTTTGAATTGACTTAGCAATACAATCATGTAGCGTCTCCGGTACGACCCCAATCAATTGAGTTAGTATCATGTTGGGATATTGAATAAGTCACCCGTCCTCATTGATTGTCTTAAGAATGAGCGAGTTTGGATCAGTATGCCTCGCCACATCTTCCCCCAGAGTCCAACCTTCAACCATCACAAGGTGCCCCACTGCTCACATCAGAAGTGGTGGGATAAACCCATTACAATGAGGCTCTACATAAATATTATAATTCTTCAGTGGTTGAAAGAGAGGTACAAATAAGAACTAATCAATATTACAATATTAAACATTTTTTTGTTACATTAAACTTCTCTCTCTAAAAGTCCTCTCCCCAAAGTTACTCAACTAAAACCCTACTTTTGGGGGGCCGCCACCGCCACAAGATTCGGTGGTCTGGCGGCCCTTACAACCCTAGCTGTAGTTTTCTTTCATGTTTATAGTTTTAGAGCTGAAATCGGTCAGCGAAAGGACAATAAACTAGATCGGAAGCCGGAGAAGAAGGATAGCCGTGGCCATGAGCGGAACATTGGGGGATTAGGGGATGCCTGGTCCCCGCCAATTATTTTTTTTACTATTGGTATTTTATATTTATTTAGTATTTTATTTGTTTTTAAGGGTAAAAAATGGTTGTGGCTACCCCAAGAAATAAACCAATGCTAAAATAAAATAGCTTATAATTATAGGATTATTTGTCTTTAGTGTAGAGTCCAATAAGATATACTCCCTCTGTCCCACCTATATTTGCACTGCAATCATTATCACGCTGTTCAAGAAATATGTTTGATCGTTAGTATCTTTGCCTACATATAATAACGGCAAATAAAAAGTTGATATTTAGAAACTACTTGTTACGACAAATTGAAAAATATCATATACGATAATATTATTGTTCATAAATATAACCAAATATGCGGTCAAATTTTGACAGAGAATAGTGTCAAAAAAAAGTAGAAGTGCAAATAAAGTTGGGACAGAGGGAGCATAATTTATTTATTTTATTTAACCTCACTTTTAATATATTTCTAAGTTATACTTGAAAATATTTTTTTTATTGGTATTTTTTATATGATCAAAAAGAGAAGAGCACAACTTAAATAAAAATAAGAATATTGTCCCTTTTGAAATTATCAATCTTAAAGTTTCTTTAGCACTAGTTTTCTTTGGTATTTTATTTTTTATACCTTTATATGAATTGATCTACTATTCTTTGTTATTTTAATGGTTAATTCAAGATTAAATTTGATTCAAAGTCTTGTTTTAGACCAGCTAGCCGTTAGATGGAGTCATTTTATAATTAATGTAACTAATGGGGTTATTTGATGTTTGTTTTTATTTATTGTAACGAGTTTCCTATACTTTGAAAACCTTTTAAAATGTATAAATAATCACAATTTGACTCTAAAAGTTATTGAAATGAGGGTTTTCATGATTGGTCTCCCCAAATGAAATTCCTAGTTCCGCCCCTGACTGTGGCATCGTCATCATGCGAAGAAGATACAGCCGTATAGTATACCGGTGCCGGAGAAGGAGGTATCAACACTCATCTTCTCGGTGGAGCTCGACCGGATGAGGGAGCTTGTTTGTCTTCCCAGAAGAGAAGGTGGCGCCCGTTTGCACGAAGAAGACAGAAATCTTTGCAAGGACTTGGCTGAAACCCCAGCTCAACGCTCGTCCATCAGGGTGACGCACAGTTGGTGAAGGTGGTACACGGACACCGGTGGTGTAGCACTGCCAAGAGAGGCGTAGCATGGCTGGTGGAGGTGGCGCACGACTCAGCTTAGAGCCGACAAAAATCCAAAGGCAAAATCTTGGTAATTTTTTTTTCTAATGGTGACCGGTAGAACGTCGCAGACCACACTTAATTATCGTGGTCACGTCCATCCTAATGGGGTGGTGGCATATTCAGATCTGTAATGGTTGAACCGGGTTATCATATTGGACTAAAATGAACCTATGCGGGTTTTGTTCCTACTTTAGTTGGCTGACTTCTCTTCAATTTTTTCTGGATCTGGTATTTTTGTGACTTTGCACCGATTCCACCTTCGTAATTTTAGTTTAGTATAAAGTTAGTTTTTGCTAGCCCGAAAGGGACCAACTTACCGGAACTTCGACCAAAAAGCAGAGTTACGAAGCTGCCAACATGGTTGGTGACTTTGCTTGGGTCCCGTGAGGTGGAAGTTCTGGTGTTCTTCTATA
>JAULKJ010295914.1:0-11925 GCA_032355405.1 Rubia balearica | reverse complement strand
ACAATACCATCTACCGTACCACACGTTTCGGTATACAACTTTTAAAAACCAATACCAACCAAATACTTTGGCATACCGTTATGTCGGTAACCAAGAATTTCGGTTGGTATTCGGTATATGTTTTATCTTACCAAGATTATATCAATGGCAATTCAAAGTTAAATTTTGAACTATTGTGCTGAATCTGCTGATGACTCCTAGCTGAGAGCATAATTAATCAATTTAATCCTCACGTTCCTGAAACATAATTAATTAAACATTAACAACACTTTTAAAAAAATTAAGAGTGCTTAAATATCACATAAACGAGTACAAAAAAAAGATGAAACCAACATCAAAGTTCTGATTCGGGGTTTAGGCGTAGCCGGTTGCCTGGGCTGACAGCTCCACTGGTAATAGGCCTCCATCTGCACTCCAATTCACTCCCGCTGGAGTCGCCGATGTGGACTTCAGAAAAAGAATCCCTAAACTACAAGATTAATGACAGCATTACAGTAAATCGAGCAATACTGCCATCCTACATTCATATGCCACAAGAAAATAGAATCAGCCAACTATCACTGAATCATATGAACACTTGTTAAGTAACAAAACTTGGATCCTGGCAAACCAGGCAAAGAACATCATACCAACATTATCATCAAATCCTTCCATTACGACTTCTCTAACTCAAAGGCGATTCGTCCCAAACAGTAATCTACGTGCAACAATTACAAGAAAACAAAATTGCAATGATAATTAGGGTCATATTTAAAACACAGCAACAAAAAGTCCGTTGCCAAGGTTGATGCATTCATATCCATAGAGCCTTACAAGCCGTAAAATCCATCCATGGAGAAGGCAACCGACTAAAACTGAGGCCAGCTCACAAAATTATGCATAGCAAGGCTCATGAACACGGCCTCTGTGGCAATGATAATGAAATCGCAGATGAGCTATAACTTATAAGCAATCGTAGTTTGTCAGTGAGCACCCATCATCACGGCCTCTGCTCCTAGTTTGTCATTGAGTCCCCTCCCGCCAGGAAAGAGAGACTCATGTAAATAGAGTTTCACAGAGCAATATTGATCCATTCTACGGATCATTTTGCAAATATAGAACAGCCACCAAAAACATAAAACACTTCAAACACCACTAGACAGTAGATACACAAGTAATTTCCTCCCATTTGACAATTAGAATCTACAGAGGGAAATATACATTTCAAAGTAATTATAATTTGATAAGTGGAAGAACCGTAAGCCAATGGTAGAGGTACATAAATGTCTTAACTTGAGTAGGAATTCAAGTGATGAAACCAATAGGGCAGTGAAACTGATTGATTCTGAATAATTATAAGCATAAAATGAAGATTAGACAATGTATGAGATTTAAGAATGTTTAGGCCTTAAAAGTTAAAACTAATCCAGATGTATTAGAAAACAACTTGAAAGCACCATATAGAAACTAGTAGAGGGAATATATGCAAGCAACAAGATACTTTCGAAAAACTTCCAGTTATGAAATAAACACTAGAAGGATTTACTTTACTTGATCTGGATCTCCTCAAGTGTCAGAGGGTAAATTCTAGCATTTGGAATATATCTTGTTTTAGTTTCCATGGTGTATTTAATTCTCTGTGACTCTGAAAACATATCTGTCCCGCAAATAGAAAAAGTTCAGAAGTCACAAACTTCTGAATGCATACAAGACGGGCAGACGGGCTGCCAAAGAATATTCAATAAACCATAAAATATATCGGGATCTTACTTTTCACTAACAGTCTTCATCACCTTTGCATACTGACAAACAGTAGCAGGATCTTCGGGATCAACTGTGATCTTCTCTTTCCAGAGGCTGCCAACTGCTGTCTCAAATTTCATCATAACATCAAGGAAAATACCCTTCAACATCTCTGTAGATGTTACAAACAAGTCATGGTACAGAGTTACAAAGCAATACCTTTCAGCATAAATGTTCATCTACCATAGATGGTGGAATTTGCTTTCAAATAGCCAACGTAGGATAGAGTATCAACTTGAAGTAATGTCTTCAAAAATGATAAAGATTGTCATGTGCCAAAAGACTTCTTACTTGATGTTATAAGTCAGAAGCTAAGAGTCTGAATGCAATAGGTCTGTACTTCTGTGCTCTCCCAGAACCGCTGCTTGCTTTAACTATACCCAGGTAATCAAGGATACAAGGCCCAATCCTCATCACCTCAAAAGTCACCACCAATGGTCACCTGGTGACATTACAATTTGAAACATAAAACTCAGAATTGTGTCTCATAAATACTGATTGACTACATATTACTTTTTGTGGGGGGGGGTTTTCTTGTAAAAAGCCAAATTTTATGAGAAATAATCCAAGTCTACAAAAGATGCATGAGTACTCAAAACTGAGAATCCTTAGTAAACTAATGATCAGCTTCTTGGAAAACAATCTCACATTTCGGTGAAAGTTGGTCCAGACTCCAGAGCCTGTAACATTGACAATTGCCACCCTGCTACAAGGCTTGAATGCTCTATAATTATTTTCTCCGGCATTGCTCTGTGCTACAAGAAAAATCTAGCTACTTCAAAGTCATCTTTATAATTAGTCCTCTTATATATCTTCCAATTCATACTAAAACTTATAATCAAATTCCTCAACAATAGCAGCAAAATTTCTTGAAGACTTTGAGCAAAACACAGGGGCAAATGTTATACCTCTATGTCACAAACAATTTGACTCATTACTGCATCTTTTACACGTTCCAGTGTCAAGTTCTGCCGTGAATTAGGAGTTGGCTCCACAAAGCTTTCAAATCTATTAAGCATTACCAACATTAGTTTGCGGGCAGTCATACTTGCTTATCATTCTATTCTTTCTATTACTTTTTTTGAAAATTCCTATTCTTTCTATTACTTTATGTTATCGAGCGAAAATATGAAAAATATAACTGTTTTCCACTATCAAATGCATCGTCTATCCAGACACTATTCAATTTACAATAACATTCTGTGTGAGCATCGTATACCTAAAAAAACAATTAAGAAGCATGATTAAACAGACACAACACTAAGCAAGCCTGAGTATAGGTTATTGTCAAGCAAGAGAGGCCAAGAGAAAATTTACCTCAAGTACCACGTAAACCAACTGGAAAAGCTACACGCATTCCATGTCCTTGACAATGATCTCATTCCTTTGTCATATAATCTCCGAAAGCCCCTTTACAATATATTCCCATTCATCATCTTCATTCGCGTGGAGTAATGAAAAAAAAACTATACTGTCAATCGTAATCTTATAACCGGAAAAATAATTGAGAAATCAACACGGAAAATACACTATTCGTGGGACAATACACATTACTTCAACAGGTTATAACAAATGCAGCTTGTACCTCTTTTTTCATCAACTTCTGCTCCTCCATCACCACAACCCACGTCGTTCCCGGAGATTGTTTTCCTCTCTTCAAAGTCGGCATCTCCATCTAGTATCTTTCTTAATTATCTCTACAACTGGGGGGCGGTAGGCGGCTGTAGGCACTTTGATCTCAATGCAAGAACCCTATAATAAACAAGGCATCTACAAATCCTTTTGGAAGATATATAAAAGCTGAAAACGAACAATCAAATGAAACTATTCAAAACAAAATCAGAAAAAAGCATTCCCATCCTATATTCACACACACGTTTAATCCGATAATTTCAACAACACCTACTCCAAAAAGGAATTCATCAATATCAATTTCTTTCCACGGCAATTAATCATCAGGACCTTAACAACTACATAAAAATCAATTGATTTTATCAATTAATTACTAGAACTAGGACCCGCTTCGTCGTGGTCATGATCACAGTGATGATCCCGGCCTCCGCTGCCGTCATCGTCGCTGTCGTCTTCGTCGAACGACTTTTCCTTGTGGAAGATGCAGCATTTCTTCGAGCTTTTCTTGTTGAGGAATTCGTTGTCGACCGTGCCTTCCTTCCACGACACCTTCTTCTTCATCGGCTTCAATTTCAACACCAGCGTTTCTTGTGGCTGCTGCGGCTGCGACGACGCCGAGGGTGCCACCGTTAGGGTTAGGGTTTGGGTTAACGTGGAAGACGGCGTTGATTGCCTTGTGGTGGCTCTTGCCATGGTTTGGTGCCTGACTCCGCGCGCGCGTGTGTGTGAGAGATAGAGAGAGAGAATTTCCAATAGGAGAAATCACACTTGGTTCGCTCTAAACGATGGACGAACTACACCTGGTCAAACATCCCCCAAGCGACCAATACCCAATAATGAGAAAAGTTCTAGTTCTAAGTGTCAACACAACTCTTTTTGATAGTAATATAAATTTTAATATATCATTAGATAGTTTATGTAAGTGTAATTCTTTTCATTTCAGCAATTTCAGAAAGGATTTAATTGAAAATATGATTTTACCCTTTTAAAAAAGACAAAGTCTTGGGAAAAACGGTCTTTCCATAAACTTATGGAAAGACGGGGTTTAATTAGAATAATAAAAGGTAAAAGGTTTTAGTTGCAAGATTAAAGTTTTATTATATAACATGTAGTAGTTATAAAGTTTATAACCCGATTCATGCAAGCCGAAAATTTTATTTTAATTTCTTCTATTTTACACTTTAAACATTGGTCTTTCCATAACTTATGGAAAGACCGTCTTCCAAGAGACGGACTCTTTAAAAAAATTAAAAATAAAAGGAAAAATTTAAAATAAAAGAAAAGAGAGAGAAAATACACTTATACCTTCAAAAACCCTAAATTCTTCCTTCTTCTTTTTTTCCTTTAGATCTTCCATTGCGGCACCATTCCTATTTTCTTTCTACTTGATAGTGGCATCAAGCTTATATTGTTCATCTATATTCTGATAGGACCAAATGGAAGGTATGCCAAACACATTCTCTTCTTGGTTACACAAAAAATGTCTTTTTTGTAACATCTCACTATGTGGAGTCGGCCACACAGAAAATATCTCACCACTATGCGAGATTAAAGGAAAATCATGTTTCATAAAACTATCCGTATCACGAATATTGATACATGCTGTCAGCCTAACACACCCGTCTAGCCCTAATCTGGTTGGGGAAAAGACAAAAAAGCATACACTAGGCTCTAGCACACAAACAGACGGATAAAATTTAGGGCAATATACAAATATAACCCTATGTATTTGAGAAAGTGCAAATATAACGCTGAGATAATTTTTAGTGCAAATATAACTCTAACTAATTGAAGAAAATGCAAATATAACCTTCTGATGAGAATTCCGCCGGACCACCGGAAAAACACAATTTTCCAGCAACCCACCGTGATCCGGCTAAAAGTTACCGGACAGGTTATATTTGCACTTTATCTCATTATGTAGGGTTATATTTACACTTTCAAAAATAGTAGACTTATATCTGCACTTTGTTCAATTATATAAGGTTATATTTGCACTTTGCTCTAAAATTTAAGATACGAAATAGCAATCCACAGGATTAGTAAGAAGTTCACTTCAGAATAATTTCCACATAACATACAGTGCAGTTGATATCTTTCCATTGTTTGAATGAGGGAGCACTGCAAAATGGTAACTTTAAATGATCACCTTTTTTCCTAATTAGCTCACATTGAGTTCCTTTACCGGAAGCCGGAGTGCCTGATATCATAATCTTCAACTGCTCCCGTTTCTCCGCCGGCGAGGTTGACGCCACAACCTGGTCAATGATTAACGGCTAAGTAAGTTAAGATCCTTTATTTCAATAAAACAAAAAGGTCAAACCAGACGTGGATTTCTCGGCAATTACACGAAAATGATGAGCGATTGGCGGCGGAGTTGGAGCTGACCGGAGGCGGAGTACGGAATAAATGTCACCGGAACGAAGTAATGATTTGGTGTGAGCGGGAACAGGGGAAGCTAACTGCTTGTTTGGGTGAGAGTGGAAATTGAAGAAGGCGGGTGAAAAAGAGCAGTAAGAAGCCATTGTTGTTGGAGTCACACGGGATTCTCCTCTCCTTCAGCCGCAGGTGAATTTGAGGGATTGATAGGGGAAATGGATTCCACTGTTTTTCAATGCGGTTGGTGAAAATAAACAGTATTTTTTACTTCAACTCCTTCGTCTCGCGTGATGCACGGGTCCCGTATTCTCTACTCCTCGGGTTCACTGTCATTGACTCACTTTTTTTCACTTGAATTTAGGAAATGTAAAATGAGTGGTGAAAAATGCATTGAAAGAGTTAAAAGTTGATTGAGCGGACGAAAACAATCTAAATTTGCCAAAAAGGGAGAAGGAAAAGAGCTAATATTAAAAAATCATCCAAAAAATGAAAGTGGATCATGGTTAGAGAACCAGATTAAGTATATCGGACTATCTATCACATGACAGAACCATAAATTTAGGCATGGGCTAAAATTGGAGTACTAAAATTAACTAGAAATTAGCTAAAATAAAGTAAATTACACAAATTCTTATTTTAGATCGATTAACTATTATACGAGATCTCTTTAAAAAAAAGACTGTTATACGCAATCTTTTATGATTGATGAACTAATGGAGTTATCTTATGTCTGCTTTTATTTACTGTAACGGGGTTCAACTTTTAAAATGTTTCGCAATGAGGTTAAATAACTCTTCTCACTTGCAACTTCATATGCTGCAACAATAACAAATTTTACGAAGGAAAATGATGAATCTAGGGAATGCAGGATTGGGTAACATGGCTAACAACATTGGTGGATGGGGAGGCACCGGTAACATGATAGGCATGACGGGGTGTGAGGGGATTTGGTGGAGCAGGAATTTCAGCACCAATGGGATCCATCGCCGAGATGAATCTCAGCGCTGCTCAAAGCATCAACATCGTGCTTTCACAGCAACAGCGGGAACGTGGTGGCATGAACCTGATACGTCATATCATGTCAAAGATTAGAATGGGTCAAAACAGTGGGAACATGCCAGGTGTTGGTCAGGCCGGTATGAGAGGGGGAATATGTCTGGAGCAAGGTGTATGCAAATGAATACCGCTAATACAGTTCTTCCAATGCTTGGTGCTGCTATGAATCGAATCAATGCCAACACTATGCAGTGACCAATAATACAAATGGGGCTGGCCTAAGTTGGTGTCCGGGAACAATACTTACTTCACCCCGCAACAGTCGTTGCAGATGCAACATCAACATCATTTGCAGCATCAACACATAAGTGATAGAAACAGCATTACATAAATGAAGTAGCACATTAACAACAAAACAATATCAACACCATAAAATCACCATAGTAAAAACACCATTGCATCTCTATAGTATCTGCATAGCAGCACCATAACACATAGTATCCTCATAGCACCATATAATAAAACAACAATAGAATAACAATGAAGAAGGACATAAGAATAAAGAATCCGAAAGATTTTCTACCATGACACCAAAATACGAACTCAACTTGACAGAAAGTAATCTACACCTTTTTAATTGTTGGCTAACCTTTAATGTCCATTCAAAGAGCTGGTGTGTGTTTTCTCTAGTTTGCATTTTCTCCCATGTTTAAACTAATAGTTAAAAGATTGACAAGGTGGAGGAGAAGAAAGTCAATAAACATCCCTAGTGAATTATTAAACAGATATTACCTACATGTATTGATAATTGCCCAACAATTTAGCTATTAGGAAAATTAGAGGTCACCTTCATTGATAATAACTTCTTCAGGATCTGGCTAATAAGCATCAAATCAAACCTTCCAGATGGATCATTAAGAAAAGCTCAACACAATCCAACCAAAATGACTTTCAACATACGAGTATTGAAAAAAAGAACACTCCAGCAGAATAAACACTTTCATCTTCGAAAGATAATACTGAATTGCCTACATAAACTTGGTACCAGAAATCCTAATCAACGACATTCATATTACAGTATGTTTAATTCATGTAAATTCATCTTGGCTAATTCTACACCACAAGGGGAGATCCAAGATCACATGATGCAAAATCAGACACTAAACTCCCCCCTCCCAAAAGCATCAACTACTCTGATTGACTCAAACTCGCAACATCTTCGATGCATGTGTAGCATCATACAACTTCACTGACAAATTCTCTCGCCATCTTGAATCTCCTACTTTATTCAAAACACAAGAACCCTATAATAAACACGTCATCTACAAATCCTTTTGGAAGATAAAAGCTGAAAACGAACAATCAAATGAAACTATTCAAAACAAAATCAGAAAAAAGCATTCCCATCCTATATTCACACACACGTTTCATCCGATAATTTCAACAACACCTACTCCAAAAAGGAATTCATCAATATCAATTTCTTTCCACGACAATTAATCATCAGGACCTTAACAACTTCTACATAAAAATCAATTGATTTTATTAATTAATTACTAGAACTAGGACCCGCTTCGTCGTGGTCATGATCACAATGATGATCCTGGCCTCCGTTGCCGTCATCGTCGTTGTCGTCTTCGTCGAACGACTTTTCCTTGTGGAAGATGCAGCATTTCTTCGAGCTTTTCTTATTGAGGAATTTGTTGTCGATCATGCCTTCTTTCCACGACACCTTCTTCTTCGGCTTCAATTTCAACACCAGCGTTTCTTTCGGCTGCTGCGGTTGCGACGACGCCGAGGGTGCCACCGTTATGGTAGGGTTTGGGTTAACGTGGAAGACGGCGTTGATTGCCTTGTGGTGGCTCTTGCCATGGTTTGGTGCGTGACTCCGTGTATGTGTGTGTGAGAGAGAAGGAGAAAATCTCCAATAGGAGAAATCACACTTGGTTCGCTCTAAACAATGGATGAACTACACCTGATCAAACATCCCCCAAGCAACCAATGACCAATTATGAGAAAAGTTCTAGTTCTAAGTGTCAACACAACTCTTTGATAATTGGAAATGTTAATATAACATTAGATAGTTTATGTAAGTGCAATTCTTTTCAATACATATTATTTGTATACAATACATATTATTTGTTGAATTTGAAATAAAAATACAAAGAGAATATGAAAGTAATTTAGAAATTTGGATAAAATTATACAAAGTTAGGCTTATATGGGTCTACTGGTCTGGGTCTAGGTATCTTAGACCCGGACCTGTATCTAAAAATCTAGATCCATACCCGGACCCGATGGATCTAAATTTTTTAGACCCATACCCGACCCAATGGGTCTAGACCCTATGGGACTGGGTCGGGTCCTAAACTCATGATCATCCCTAATCGCAGCAATAGATTGTGAGTTATTTTTTCTCTTTCCCAAAAAATTTATGTTTGGTTTTGAGGGTGATTTATGCTTCTAAGTGTGGGGAGGAGATTAATGCTTTACTTGTACATGTTTTTAATTTTGCTACTTTGGTTAGGAAAAAAATGAAAACGTGACCCGCTAAGTTGAAAGTCTGAGAGGGCAATTTAGGTAACATTGTCTAAAACTTGAAAGGACGACCTGGGTAAAAATGAGAGACTAAAATGTGTGGACGAGGTATGAGCTTCATAATAGATTATGTGGGGTTAGGATAAAAATTCAAAAGGGTTTCTAGGCAAAATGAGAAGAAAAAAATACAAAATATTTTTATATGTTGATTTCACTCATTTGTCATAAGTTGCGGTGAAAAATTGAAGGTTTGGTTAGTCTAGGATCATGGCTCCTTTTGGTGTAGTATGACTTAGTTGAGAAACGAAGTAGGGTGTTTGAAATGTGAGAGTATTTATTTACTTGGGCTAGGGTTGATAGATAGGTACAAAATGAAATAATATGGTTAGAATTTTGATTATAGTCTCTTTGACTTCATATTTTGTCATTGTAAATGGGGATGAATCAATTTGGGACTTGAAATGTTTGGCAGGAATTTTGGAATTCATAAATGTAGTATTATGGGTAGAGAATAAAATTTGGGGTCAGGGTATGAAAATTACTCAGTTGGGTTTGATTTGTGATTGTTGATTAGTGAGAAGTTTATGAAGGTTTGAATGTGAGATCTTAGGGTTATGATTTGGACATGTTACTTTCATGTTTGACCCTTGGATTTCATATTCTTTTACTCGAGGGTGAAAAAGTATTAAGTGTGGGAGAAGTTGATAGGTTTATTTTATAATTTGACACTTGGATTTCATTTTCTTTTACTTGAGTGTGAGTAATGTTCATGCGTGGAGGAGTTGATAGTTTCATTTTTGTACGGTATTATTAGTATACTTTTGACTTATAATGATGCATATTTGTGCTCTAGATTGTGGATATTGCCTTGAAATCTCATAGAAGAGTTAGGAGCGAATTTGCACTCCAATTGCTTTTATAGGAAGATTTTGTGAAAAAAATGAAGATTTTGGCATTAAGACAAAGGAAGGAAGATTTGTGACGAGGTGAAGTCAATGCAGGACAAAGGCAGAAGTAAAGCAAGGAGTTGGAAATGATCATCTTCGTGAGCGAGGATCTCTCCACCCATCGCAAAGAAGTTGTTTTGCGAGCCGCGAATTCTTAGGCCCCTTGCAAAACTGGTCACGACAACATTTGACTTTACTTATCAATTTCTCACTCTCACTTTTGGTATCTCATCTTCGAACCAAACTTCAAGAACCTTATTTTCTTCCTTCTCTTCCTCTTCTCTTCCATTTTTCATCTTATAATCTGGTATATGAATTGTATGATGATTGGGGAAATTGATCTAAGATTCCGAACTCGTGTTTTGAGAACCTCTGTTTAGAGCTCTTGATTATCACACGATTCCTATATTTTAAAGGTTGATTTTAACTTCATGAATTTGTTAGAATTGTGTTGAATAAGGATTGTTTGTATGATTGCATGCTAGGATTCAAGATGAAAGTAGCTAATTCATCCTTGTGACATGTGATCCAAGAACATGAAACCAATGTTTCTTATTATGTTTGTGATAATACTATTAATTGTTAGATGAATATGAGAAAGTTAAATCTCTTTCATATTCATAAAAAATTACCCCTGAGTCCCATCAGTTTTGGTCACTTTACTTTTTCAAAGTCAAATTTAGTAAACTTTGACCATTAATATAAATTAATATATGGTATATGATAAAAATATCTAGATTCATCTTAATAACATTTTCTACATATTAATTTTTTGAGTTAAGTGCTGAAATGACCTTATGTTTTGGTCAAAAGTGTCAATATGACCCTTCAAAATTTGAAAATGCAATTATAACCCTAATATTTGAACGAAAGTGCTAATATAACCATGGAGACCATAATTTGGCTGGGATTAACAGAAAAGACAATTATAACCTCAGTTTTAAAAAAATGAAAATTTAATAACGGGAAATTACTTTTATATCCTCTTTCTCATTTAACATGAAATCCTCATTTTTCACTTATTTCCCCACCCGAATTGTGTCGTCTGACTTGTCTTTTCTGAGGGTACTCGAACCGGCAACCAGAAACCACCCCCTCTACCTCGTCCACATTGTAACTCTCTTAGACCATGACCATAAAGCCCCCGCCTTCCGTTGCCGCACCGGAAAATAGAAAATTGTAATAAAAGATTATATCTGAGGGGAAAAAGAAGAAGAAAGCAATAAAAAATAGGGAAATCAGAAGACTTCTAAAGGGGGCATTGAAACAATGAAAACATTAACTGTATTCTAAATTTAACCACTACTCAAAAGTAGAACATAATTGCAATCCCTCTTGACTGCAACAACTCAAAGGATTTCTATACACCACGAAACAAATTTTCTTGCATAAGATCATTTAAAGGTTTACTAGAAAGAATCAACTAATGTAGGATAGAAAAACATGTTTTCAGCCAACTTTTATTTGATAATATACAAAAACCAGCTCATTCTGACGAGTGCCCAATATTCACATTCTGTTGAAGAAGGTCGAACCCTACAACAGATGCAAGAAACCCTAGCCCATCCCACCCCATTGCCACTTAGCCCCCGCACCCCCACGCCACCGCAAAATCCTAACTCACCCCAACCCGACGCCACCCGCCCCGACG
>JAULKJ010295904.1:0-11926 GCA_032355405.1 Rubia balearica | reverse complement strand
GATTTCTTCTAATTTACACTTTAAACGTTGGTTTTTCCATGACTTATGGAAAGACAGTCTTTCAAGAGACGGACTCAAAAAACTATAATATTTAAGATAAAAATTACTATGCACAGACTATAAACTCATGGAAATGCGGGCTTTGCGAGGCTTTCTCCTAATTTTAATAAAAATCAAGTATTTTCGAACTATTTTTTCCCAATCACTAGACATACAGCGCTGCTGTGGTAAGTAAGTAAAGAAGTAGCTGAAATGTCTTCTGAGAAGCACCCATCCGCGGCTACCGTCGAAGAACTCGCCGGCCTTCAAACTTATATCACCGGACCCCGCGAATCAACGCGCGCCATCATTCTCCTCTCCGATGCTTATGGTGATGACCCTGCTTCTTTTCCTATTTCGATTACCTTTTCATCCATTTGATCAAACATGTTTATAGCTTTTGTCTATGATTTTCTGGGGAAAAAAGGTTTTGGGAGGATTTTGCAAGTGGGTTTTGGACCGTTAAGTTTATGTTGAGCCGTTTAATTGTAATCTCTTTCACTCAGTTGAGCAACTGTCTGTGTTAATATGTTGTAATTCTGTTTCTTCATCCTGTTTTATTGTTCAGGGCTGCGTTGAATAGGTTTTTAACTTATTGTTAATGTTGGTGTCTGTAGACTTGATTATTAACTCGCACTTTGTTGATACGGCTGAGTTTTGGATTGCTGTGTTTGTTAAGATTTGGTATTGGTGTTGATTAATAGTATTTTTTTGTACTGTATGGTTGTTTTGCAGGATTTGAGGGTGAGAAGTTGAGGTAATCCCGAAATTGTCTGATTGAAAATGAAAATGCAGCCACTCTGTCTCCTTTCACACAATCAATGCGATAGTGAATTTACACATGTCGAGAATCCAAGACTGAAAATTATGATGCAAATTTTCCATATCCATGTAGATTTCTAAGTACTTTTCTTCCTTGACTCTCTTTGAATCAGAAGATTAATGTCTAACCATCACGAGAGATTTCCGATATAGTTCATGCACTCTATTTCGTTGTAGCTAAGTTACGATTTTTGTTCTCAGGTGCAAGACTTGTGTGCCTAAACTTCATAACTGTCTCTTTTTAACCATTTTCCCTGAAGAATCGGTCTTGCACTGAAAATAATCCATGTAACTGGGGATGGTTATTTCTTTTTTCTTAGGAGACTTGCTGACAAAGTTGCAGAAGCTGGATTTCTAGTTGTGGTTCCTGATTTTTTCAGAGGCGATCCTATTGATAGCGGGAAGCACTCTGATCGCTCTGAATGGTTAAACAGTTATACTCCGGTATGTTGTTAATTCTTTTTTGTGAATAAACTACGGCACCATTTTTCTGGAACAAGGATTGATAGGCTAGTTACCAGTATTAGCTATTTTGGTGCAAACAGTTCAACAGACGAATGATTGTAGAATCTTATTCAAATTGGTTGAGTCTTTGTTTCTGCTCTTGTAGGCGAAAGGATGTGAAGATGCTAAGGCAGTAGTTTCTGCTCTGAAAAGCAAACGTGTTTCGGCCATTGGGACGGCTGGATTTTGCTGGGGCGGTAAGTCATCTTTATACATTGCTTACTGAATGAAGGCTTGGTTGTTGATGTTGCTGTGCACGTATAAACAATCTTGGTTTGGTATCAGGATCAACTGTTCCGAAACTTGCGAAATTTGACTGCATTAAGGCTGGAGTTGTGATTCATCCAGGTCCACTATTCGCAGAAGATATTCAAGGTCTAGTTCAGCCATGAACAAAACCTTACTTCTTCAATGTCATTTTTCATTGTCATTTTTCATCAAAAGATGTTTATGATTGCAGAAATAAAGGTGCCAACAGCCTTACTAGGAGCTGAGACGGACCATCTGTGCACGGCCGAACATTTGACTAGTCTAAACACTATTCTATCTGCAAAACCCGAGGTCAGAAACTGATCATATCTGCGTCATATAGCTGTTCATCGCAGCTCAGAAATGTAAGGTTTGGACAAATTCAGCGCATAACGCGTGTTATTTTTGGTGAATAGGTTGATAACTTCTTGAAGATATACCCAGGAGTTAAGCATGGATGGGCACTGATGTACAAAGATGACGATGAATTCGCAGTGAAGATGGCAGAAGAAGCTCATTCAGACATGTTGAAATGGCTCACCAAGTACGTGAAATAAAGAACAGGAACGTGGTTTAGACAAGGACTGGGAATACATGTTCTTGCTGTAATAGAGCAATGAAAGAGAGAGTGTTGATCAACTTTCAGAGTCAATAAATAGGGTTCAGGTTCTTTGTTTGACATATGGGGGTAGAAAAGGGGTTCAGTCCTTTTATTGCTGTGTGATAAATATACTTTTTTTTCTCTCTTGAAAACGTGGTAGATGCATTATTATAATCAATGAGGATCAATCTGAATACATTGACCCAAAAAAAATGTTTTGGTCTCTTTTAAAGAAAATATTTTTTTGTAACAATTTATTAATTTAATATAAACTTGTAATTATTATATGGGATCGTTATGCTACCTCTCTTTTCTCCAGAAAAAAATGAGCAAAATTACTTTAATTTGACACTGTTGACCATTCGTAATTGATTGTAATATTATTCATTTGATGAATTTATTTTTATTGGGAGTTAGTTATTTAGTCTCTAAGAAATTGACGTGGGAATATTTCAACACGCCCTTTCATGTCAGGAGTTTTTTATGTGAAGGAATTATATGTGTGGGGGTGAGATATTTGCACGTGACAAGTGAGTAAGGTTATAGTTTAGTTTTATGTTTGTGACTATTTTTTTATTCACTCTCTAGCCACGTGTCAGTATTTAACTGGTTTTTCACCTCCCAGGACCCCATATACAATTCCCCCACATAAAGAATAGTATGCCCTCATGTGCTAACATGGTATATAGTCCAATATCAGGACGAATTAAACGATGATCCTAATATTGGCCCAATAATCCAATCAAGCTCTAATACCATATTAAATTTTATCATATAGCCCAAGATGGCAAAGGGTAGTTTTGGGAATATTACACTAAATAATGCAGCTGAAGGTACAAAAAACAACAGAAGAAGAGAGCTACAACGACTGTTCAGTTTGGAAATTTTCTTAACTAATTTCTAATGGATTCAATCACTATTAAATTAGTTGATTGATTGTTAGGGTATGTGCAGTGAATTTTTTTGTGGTTTCTTAATGAAAATATACTAAAAAAATTACGAAATCTCACAACGGGGATTTCATAGTGATCTCAACAATTTAAAATTGGGCATCGGTCTCCATGGGGAGAAACCTCCCCAAACCTGTAGCGCGCTGACAACCCATCTTTTATTGTTTAATTTTAACACATTGCCCAATGTCATTCTGCATACTCCTTTTATGTCTTCAGCTTCTTTTTCTAAATTTTGCCTCTATTTAAAACATTTTGCAAACATTTTCTTTTTCTTATTTAAAATTTTAACATGTGTTATTTTTCAATTTTAAATTTAATAAAAATGACATAAAATTTTAAAATGGAATTTTTAAAAACGAAATTAAAAATTTAAATATATTATTAAATTTCAAATTTCAAATAATTTTGGATAGGCAAATTTATTTAAACTATATATTAAAGATAAAATTAATGAGTAGGATAGAGAAAATCAAGTGGGATCCATGAAATGGTTTCTTGATGGTTTCTACCATTGTGAAGGTGAAAATGGAGTGGTTGCTTTTGGTGAGGTGGAAAAGAGAGGTAGAATATTTAATGGAAAGAAATCACAAGAGTGGTTTCTTAGTGGTTTCACCATTGTACATGGCCTTAGTTGGAGAGAAATGTTAATAGAAGGAGGAGAGTGGTTTATGGTTATGAAAAATATTGATGGTAAACTTTCACTAGTTCATACTTTCCTCTTATTATTCTTTTCTCATATCGTTTCTACCAATTCTTCTGTATCAAATTATTGAATTCAATAAGAAAATTACTATTTGATCCTAGTTTAGTTAGTTGTTTGTAACAAATCAGTATCAGAGCAGCTCTATCCTTGGATCATGGCGGAAAACACACGTTTAAAAACCATTGAGAATCATCTCAAAGATCAAGATGCTAGAATTTTTTATTTGTCTCTGAATCTGAAATCTCAGTTGGAGGTTCATGGAGCTCAAGTATACTCAGCAATTGAAGAGAAGTTCGATGCTATGAATAAAGCAATGGAAGACCGAATGAATAGGAGATTCCAACAATTTGAAGACATGATCGTTGGAATGTCTCAGAAGAACATTGAAAAACTGAAAGGAACTGAAGAAGCAGAATCAAGTCAGTCTCCCTTCTTCAATTCACCTTATCATCAGGAAAGTTCTCAGGAAGTACAACATCATGGCGAATTTCCTACAGGAAGAACAAGTCCCCACCTCAAGGAAGAACAAGTAAAACAAGATGAAAACAGTATCTGTTGGAAAGAGAAGTTAGGAAGGGGCTCATGAAATCAACATCCGATAATTGAACTATCTGTGTTCAATGGAGAGAGACCGAGGGAGTGGCTCAAAAAATACGATAAGTTCTTAAGCTTTTTTTCGCTTTACGAATTCTCAAAAAAGTAGAATCAATACATATTTACTTGGAGAATAAGGTGGGGATCTGGTTTCAACGAGAAAAGTCGGTCAAGATGAATTGGAGTTGGGTAGAATTCAAGGATGCTGTGATGAAAAGGTTTGGAAAATTAGGTGGAGAGAGTTCAACAAGCAGCTGCAGAAGGATTCAGTTAGGAATTATCAGGAATCGTTTAAGGAACTCAGAACTGCTATAATCAGTAAGAATCCTACCTTACCCTAGTTTTACTCTATATCGAGTTTTATGAGTGGACTCAAAAAAGAATTAAAACCTACAGTTAAATTGTTTAAGCCTAAAACTCTGCAAGAAACCGTAGAATTGTGTTGTTACAAAAAAAACATTAATTTGTTGTTGGCGAATAATCATAGATCTAATATGAAGTTTAACTCTAAGAAAGTTGTTGGAAGGAATGTTGATAATTATGTGGAATTTAAAGATGAAAATAGATTTAATTTTGGTTTTTAAGAGGGTATCACCATAGCTTATTCAGTTTAGGAGAGAGGATAATCTGTGTTTTAAATGTGGAGAGAAGTTTGGGGTAGGACATGTATGGAAGCATAGGCAGATTAACTGTTTAAATGCTAAAGATTTGGGGGGAAACAGATAAGTCTTTGTGATGGAAATAGATTCAGGGATTGATAAAGAAAATGAAGTGTCAGAGAATTCTGAAACAACTCATCTGAGGGATTTAGAGGGTCATGGCTCGCATCATAATTCATAATCATCTATGGGAGATTGCAAGGGAAGTCAGTCAGTATTCTTTAAGACATGGGAAACAATGATAGTTTTATCCATCCTAAAGTAGTTAAACAACTGAATTTAACTCAAGACTTTACTCCGAGACTATTCACGGCGGAGGTTGCAGATGGCAGCAAAGTGCAAGGAAGTTCTTATCATCCTAAGGTAGTGTGGAGTATCAATCAACATCATTTCAGTTATGATCTGAGAGTGTTACCTTTGGGCAATATGGATATACTTCTGGGAGTGGATTGGATAAGGACTTACAACCCTATATCTTTTGATTTCAAGGATAATAGCATTACTTTCTGTAATGATAAAATGAACCAGAAAATTTTTGGTGCTAATAAAGAGGTGAAAGTCAACTTGATCAGAGGATATGAGGCTAAACTCTTTGCTGAACATACGAAGATGAAGCTGATGTATGCTACAATGATATGTGAAATCATTGATGAGAATACTAGTTTTGATCAGTTTCAATATTATATGAAGGGGGACATTCAGCATGCACCAACCACTGGTTACAAGAAGAAAAAGTCAGAAGTTGAAGATTGTTGTACAACCGAAGGAATTCAGCAACTGTTGAACATGTATAATGATGTCTTTGAAATTCCTACTGGTTTACCTCCTATCATAGATGCTAACCATAAAATTCTTCTTAAGCCAGAGTCACAACCATTTCAAATAAAGCCCTATAGACAACTACACACACATAAAGCATAAATTGAGAGGCATGTTGAAGAAATGCTTAAAGATCAGGTTATTTAACTCAGTAACAGTCCCTATTCCTCTCCTGTTTGGTTGGTAAAAAAGAAAGATGATTCTTGGAGGCTATGCATAGATTACAAGAAGCTTAATGATCTTACCATCGAGGATAAGTTTCCCATACCAACAATTGATGAGTTACATGGTTAATTATTTTTTTCTAAGCTAGATTTGAGAGCATGCTATCACTAAATAAGAATGAGGAAGGAGGATGTAGCTAAAACAACATTTCACACCCATAGTGGTCATTTCGAATTCTTTGTAATTCCTTTTGGCTTAACTAATGCACCAACTACTTTTCAATCCTTGATTAATCAAATCTTTAAAGCTCATCTCAAGAAATTTTTATTGGTATTATTTGATGATATCTTAGTCTATAGAAATACTTTGGAATCACATATTCAGCACTTGAAGCTTGTTCTTCAGTTACTCAGAAAACATAATCTGTTTGCAAAGACTTCAAACTGTGTATTTGGTCAAAAGCAATTAGAGTATTTGGGACGTATCATTACTATTGAAGGAGTGAAAATGGATCAAAATAAAGTCAGTTTTTTATTGGATTGACCAAATCCTAAGAACGTTAAAGAGTTGAGGGGATTTCTAGGATTAACAGGATATTATAGAAGATTCATCAAAGCATATGGATCAATCTGTAGACCAGTGAAGAAGGATGCTTTCAAATTGTCAAGTGAAGCTGAAAATTCATTTCAGAAGCTGAAGAATATCATCACCATTGCTCCTGTGTTGAAACTTCCAAAGTTTGATAAAGCTTTTATAATTAAGACTAATGCAAGTGATGTTGTAGTAGGGGTAGTTCTCATGCAAGATCATCATCCTATAGCATATCTGAGGAAATATTTTTGCCAAAGAAATAAAGGATTGTCAACTTATGAAAAAGAATTGTTAGCTATAGTCATGACCTTTGATAAATGGAGACATTTTCTGATTGGGCATCATTTCATTATCATATAGATCATTAGTCACAATTCATTAAGCATAAGTGGGCTACCAAATTATTTGGACTCAGTTTTGAAATCCATTATAAGAAAGGAAAAGAAAACTTAGCTGCTGATGTACTTTTAAGGAAATATACTGATTCTGTTGCTGGTTTTGAAAATATGTCCAATGATGAAGAAACTAGTTCTGATATAAACAAAATTAAAAGGAACTGGGAAGCAGAGTTTATGAGTCAGAATGACCAATTACTGAAAGGTGATCACGATGACTCTCAATTTTTGATGCTAAAAAGATTAACAAGGGTACTGATAGCAGGGTTAAAGGAGTTGAACAAAAAGAGAATTCAGGAGATTATGATAAGACACTAAATGTTATGATCATGGCACAAATGAAGATACAAATCTTATTTGTTTGAATCAGGTTCAGAATGAGAATCTGAGTGTAGCAGAGAATAATTGTATGCTGGGGTCAAAGCTGAGAGTCATTACTTCAGCTCAACCTCACTGGATTACACAAATTATGGAAAGTTACAAAGAAGATATACAAGCTCAGGAGTATATACTGCAAGCTACTTTTAATCAGAAACCATAGAACAACAATAATGAATATCAGTATGTTAATGGGATTTTGAAGAAGAACAATAGAATTTTCATAGGAGATTCCCAAGAAGTTAAGCAGGTCATATTACATGCCTCGGTTTTGGGGGGACACTCGGGACAAACTACTTCTATAAAATAATTGAGTCTCTCTTTTATTCGCTGAACATGAGAGAAGATATAATTCAGTTTGTGAGACACTGTGAAATATGACAGATGAGTAAGCATGAGAACATACTTCCTCCATAACCTTTCCATCCAAACCTTGGACACACATAACCATGGATTTTGTTGGTAACTTACCAAGATCTCAGAATTGTGACACTGCTATGGTGGTGGTTGATAGACTAACAAAATATGCGCATTTTATTGCTTTAGCACATCCATTCACAGCTCTTCGGATTTCTAAGATATTTTTGGCTGAGATGTATAAGCTTCATGGCCTTCCAGAATCCATAACCAGTGACAAAGATAGGATATTCACGAGTCAATTATAGAAAGTGTTTTTCTCTAGATTAGGGGTTAAACTCCAGTTTAGCAGTGCATACCATCCAGAAACTGATGATAGGACTGAGAGGATTAATCATATTCTTGAAGACTACCTAAGATATTTTTGTGGTGATAAATATGATACTTGGAAGGAATGGTTAAGCATGGCTGAATGGTGATATAACACTTCCTATCAAGCTAGCATTAAAATGACACCACATGAGGTTTTGTTTGGAACTAAACCGCAACACATTCCACTTGGCGAATACTCAGATGTGGTTATCCCTACCAATTAAATGTATTAGCTCAGAGAGAAAGGATCCAGTTACTATTACAAGATCATTTAAAGGCTGCACAAGAAAGATTCAAGCATAATACAAATAGTAGGAGAAACGATCGAGTTTTTCAAGAAGGTGATCTGGTGTATTTGAGGTTGCAGAAATATAGGCAAAATTCTGTGGCACAATGAGATAATACGAGATTGGCTCCAAAATATTTTGGTCTTCATGTGATTTTACTGAAAGTTGGCTCAATAGCTTATAGGTTGCAATTGCCCATAACTTCAAGAGTTCATCCTGTTTTACATGTGTCACTGCTTAAACCACATCATGCACCACCTCCATCAGTGATCACTCATATTCCAAGTTCTGATCAAGAAGATATCTTTCGGTTAGCACTTGAGAAGGTTTTGCAAAGAAGATTAACTGTTACAAGGAATGAGCAGAATGTTCAATGGCTTATACAATGGCAACAACTTCCAACTGAGGAAGCTTCTTGGGAGGACAATTCCTTTATCATAAATCAGTTCCTAGATTTCATATATTAGATTCTTAGCTTGAGGACAAGCTGAAATTTGAGAGGAAGACTTCGTCATATAGCTTAAGATGATAAAAGGATAGTTTTGGAATTTCACATTAAATAATGCAGTTGAAGGTATAAAAAACAACAGAAAAAGAGAGCTGTAACGGTTTTTTAGTTTGGGAAGTTTCTTAACTGATTTTGAACGAATTCAATCACATGAAATTAGCTGATTGATTATTAGTCGGAGAGGGATATTAATAGAAGGAAGAGAGTGGTTTATGGTTATGAAATATCTTGATTGTAAACTTTCCTTAGTTCATACTTTCCTCTGACTCTTCTTTCCTTATGTCAAATCTGCCAATTCTTCTGTATCAAATTCTTGAATTTAATAAGAAAATTACTCTTTGATCCTAGTTTAGTTAGTTGTTTGTATCAAATTTCAAGGTATCTTGGACTTCCATTTTAAAACAAATTAGTTTCTTAAAACCAAAATGACTAACATATAAGGTATTGAGTCTCTGTGCTACCGTTGTTTGATCGGGGATTGATTTATTTTACTATTACTCGACCTGAGTTAAGTTATTCTGTTTACACTCTTGCACAATTTTGCAAGAACCACGTTGGTCTAAGATCTAGTGGACCAATTGATTGTATGATACAAGTATATGATTCTTATATGGTATTAGAGACCAAGTTTGGCATGATCGGCCCAGTGGACTTATATTCTCATAGATAGGGTCATGACCCATTTCTGTCCATATTTGCGCAATGAATAATACCACTGCATGTGAGGAGGCATGTTGAAAGTCTCAATTGCTTAGTATATAAGATCATAGGTTACCTCTAAATAGTGCCAACTGAATTTAAGATGGAAGCCCAAGATACCTTGAAATTTAACAAGTGTCATGTGACATCTTGTTAGATTCATTATGATGTACCCTCTGTCCCATTACTTTTGGCCAATGTACCTTTTTACTGTCTTCAATGATAATTTTTACTGTCAATATCTCTAGCTACATATAACAATTCTGCATAAAAAATTGATATCTAGAAAATAGGTGTTAAGATGATTCTAACAATACCTCACATGATATTTTTATTATATATTAACTTATATTAATGGTCAAATTTAGATTTTACTAAATTTGACTTTGAAAAAGAAAAGTAGCCAAAAGTAATGGGACGGAGGGAGTATATTTTTAGAATATCTAACTTTCATAATTTCTCCATTGAAAGATATTGAAGATTAAACCTTTTGTTAGAATACAATAAGTGCATGCCAAGAATTTTGTAATTTACGATTGTTGAATCCTCGGCTCCGAGCTACGCCGTGGTCGCAGAATTGGTTTTGTATCATCATCAACTCTTCAACTTCAATCTTCTATAAATTCTCAAATTTACTCACTTCCACGCCTTAGCTCTAGATCACAAAAATACATCCAAAATGTGTCTAAACATCCTCTAACCTATGTTAATAATTACTAGTTATACTATATAAAATGCAACATATCACATGCTCATTGACTTTAGTGCTCATTATAAAGTTTTGGTGTTTGGATTCTACCACGAGCCATGTTTACATCACTCCCCATTCTCGACTTAATGAGGCTTGTTTCATTTTTTACTTCTGCTGAGAGTTCTGGTTGAGTTTTCTCTTCCCTAAATGTTTTTTCTTTGATTGATCCTCACCTATCTGATCTCTTCTAGTGAGACCTTTATCTCTTGCGGCTTCCTCTTCACCTTGCTCAGTGTCTTTTGGTGACCCGGAACCTCGGGTCTTGCCTCCTATTTCTCTAGTCACTAATCCCAAAACTCCAGTTCATTCTCCTTCTCAATATTCATCATTATTGGGTTCATCTTCTTGTCGTCTTCTTATGGCTCGTATTTATCACATGATTACTAAGACTTTCGATGGTTCTAGGCTGCCACATAATTTTTCTCATTATATTGTCACTGAGTTTCTTGTTGCTTTATTTGGTGAGACTGAAACTTGTGATTTCATTATTCTCTTTTTTTATCTATATCAGGTCACTGCAATAGATAGGGAGATGGTCGATTTTCGTAATCAGCATATTTGGGATTTGGTGCCTTGGACTTCTTGTTGCTAACATCGTTTCAAAATTTCCACATAGCCACAACTACAATTAAAAATAAGAAGAAGAGGGAAAGAGATCACCAAAGTGCACAACTTTTGTCTGAGAGCATTAGCAACACTTGTAGGACTCAAAACTTGATCTCCACCGTTCAAATTATAGACACGCCACCTGGGAACGTCCAGTAAAATTTTCAACCAATTTCAACGGTCGGACGTTCGAGAAAAAGTTCTTATCTATCAAAGAAATGCTAGGAAGTTCAAAAAATTTCTCTTTCACTTATCTTCTTTGATCTAGCTCTGATACTAACTGTTGGAGATTTTTACCTTGACCTTCACCTCATTAAGATTAAAAACCCCTCATTTACTTCTAGGACAAGACACAATCAGCAATCAAAATAGCAAACACATCAATTTTACGTGGAAACCCAAACCAGGAAAAACCACAGTAAGCAAACGATTCCAATCTACTAGAATATAGAAAGAGTTTTACAATGTATGTTCTATCTCTCAGCACTTAATTCTATTCTCTCTAATAAACCACAAAATTTCAATCACTCACACGGCAGCTATTGCACATATATGATATATTTATACAAAAACCCTATGATAACCTAGGTCCAATAGAATTGGACCTAGCTTTCCCAACCCATTTAGAATAAGAACCTGTAACTCAATTTTTATTATATTTGGACTTCAAGGAGCATTCCCAACACGCTTGAAGGCTGTGTGTGTTAGAATATAATACTACCTCTGTCCCAGCCGCATCTACACACTTTTCGGTCAACTTTCTTAGGTCATGTTTGACCAATGATAACTTTATTTATGTAAATCAATGGTGTGTTAAAATTTGATGTTTAGAAAATACATCATGCAGGGAATCCAACAATACATGATGATATTG
>JAULKJ010295895.1:0-11926 GCA_032355405.1 Rubia balearica | reverse complement strand
ATCTAGATGCTCGTAAGGACAAAAAATCCATTAGACTCAAACTAGGTTACAAAATGAAGGATTTAGATACGAAAACCGAAAACGTTTATCTGAATCCTTATGATGTAAACGTACCTAAATCTATCAATCTTCCAACAAAAAGATAAAAAAAGAGATGTTAAATGCTTCGGAAAATACATGCATTTGACGTCTCATCACCTAACATAATGCATTCCAATCGTGTAAGTAAAACATGCCTACAACTTAAAGCATCAGCAACAACATTTTCTTTAACCTTCTTGTATCGCAGCACATAAGGAGAAGATTCAATAAAACTAGACCATTTAGCATGATGCTTATTCAACTTCATCTGACTCTTTAAATATTTCAATGATTCATAATCACTATGAATAATAAATTCTTTAAGCAATAAATAATGTTGCCAAGTCTCTAAAGCACGTACAATTGCATAAAACTCTTTATCATAAATAGGATATTTCAGAGCACCGCCCTTTAGCTTTTCACTAAAGTATGTTATAGGTCGATTCTCTTGCATCAAAACAGCACCAATACCAACACCAGAAGCATCACAATGAACCTCAAAAGCACCATTAAAATCAGGAAAAGCAAGGACATGAGCATTACATAATCGTACTTTTAATTCATTTAATATTTTCTCTTGAGCATCACCCCAAACAAATTTCATATCCTTTTTAACTAGTTCATTTAAGGGTGCCGCAATAGATGAAAAATCACGCACAAATCTTCTATAAAAACTAGCAAAACCATTAAAAGAACGTACCTGATTGGCATTAAGGGGTCTCATCCAGGATCTTATTGCCTCTATTTTGGTTTCCTCGACTTTTATGCCCTCATTAGGGACCACAAATTCGAGAAACACAACTTCCGAAGCACAGGAAGTACACTTCTTGATGTTTGCATACAATTTAGACTCACAGAGTGCACTTAGGACGGATTCAACATGCTTAATAAGTTCATCAGTTTACTTAGAATAGATCAAAATATCATCATAGTAAACCACAACAAATCGACCAATAAACTTGCTTAAGACATGATTCATCAATCGCATAAAAGTACTAGGTGCATTGGTTAATCCGAAAGGCATAATAATCCATTCATGTAACCCGAACTTAGTTTTAAATGCAATTTTCCATTCATCACCCTCCCAAATTTGAATCTGATGATAACCCTGAGTTAAATCAATTTTAGTATAATTCACGAATCCATGCAAATATTCAAGCATATCATCTAACCTAGGGATAGGGTGGCGGTACTTAATAGTTATCTTATTAATTGCATAAAAATCATACACATTCTCCAAGTTTTATCTTTCTTAGGAACTAAAATGACAAGCACAACACAAGGACTTAAATATTCTCGCACATAACCTTTTTGAAGTAAATCCTCAACTTGTCGTTGTAGTTCCTTTGTCTCCTCAGGGTTTGCTTTGTAAGCTGGTCGATTAGCAATAACCGAACCCGGAATCAAGTCAATTTGATGTTCAATCCCACGCAAGGGAGGAAGGCCATGCAGCAATGTCTCCGGAAAGACATCCTCAAAACCCTGCAACATCTAAGCAAACCATGTAGGAACATGCACAGGTATATCTTCATTGACGAAACAACTTTCTTTAAAATGTACGATTAACACATGTGAATGATTAGAAAAAGAAAGATTCACGTCCCTAATAGATGCATAAAATGATTTTCCATATTCAAATGGCAATTCATGTTTCATCATATAAATCGATGGAAATGGACTAAGATATGAAGATAAAACCTTTCGCGACTTCTCAGAATCATTCGAAAACTTACCTGACTTACCTGGTTCGACAAACCCTAGATTTGGATTTAAAACCTTAGAGTTTTTGCCGCACATGATCCTCTTGTGGCTGTTCGACTCCAAGCCCTGATTAGGGTTTATTTCGGCCACTTCCTTCTCAGTCGCAAACTTTTCTTTGTCTATTTTCATGCGTCTCTGAGCCTCAATCACTTCAACAGGAGATAATGGAACCAATGTATATCTTGTTCTATCCTTAATCACATCAATCTTGTTAATGTAACCATTATACATAGATTTACGATCAAATTGCCAAGGTATTCCTAACAAGATATGACTAGCTTCCATAGGTATAACATCACATAAGATAGAGTCATAATATTTTTCAATATTAAAGTTAACCATGCATTGTTTATTATCCCTAATCTCACCACTACCATTTAACCAAATAATTTTATAAGGTGATGGATGAGCAGAAACAGGTAAAGACAATGATTTAACAAGAAGATTGGAAACAATGTTAGCATAAGATCCTCCATCAATAATCAGTAGACAATTCTTATCTTTCACAAAGCATCGAGTATGAAAATATTCTTTATTTGTACCTGAATTTCGGCCATTTGAGAGTTTAAGGCTCTCAAAGTCACGAAATTACCTTGTGTTTCAGGACCTTGTTCACCGTGATCATCTATGACGTCCTCTTCTTCTACCTGTTCATCTCCAAATTCCTCAAGGGGTGGCATATCGGTGTATTCATATTCTTCCTCGCCTTCCTCAATGATGGCTAACACTCTAGCATGGGGACAGTTTCTGCAAACACGTCCTCTTTCTTTACAATGAAAACACGTATGATTGTTAACCGAAACCAAATTTGACGAAGAGGTAGGGGACTTACCTAAATTTCTTGTTGACTATTGGCTAGAAACTTGAGGAAACGTCCTCCTATCAGTCGTACTAAAGTTTGGGTTTGAGTAAACTTGACCCGAACCACGGCCACCCATGGATGCGCCCCTTTCTTATCCCAAACTAGGGTTTCCGGAGTCAAACCCTATTCGTTGACGTGGGAAACTGAATTGCTGCTTCCTTGGCCTCAAAGTACTCTCAACCAACCTTGCTTTCATTAATAAATCTTCCATAGAGATGTGGTGTTGAATCCGGACTGGCGTTTGAAGGTTTTCCTGTTTTCCTTCAGTGAATCAATTTTTAATGAATGCATCGTCTTCTTTCATTCCGACCCTTCTCATGGTCAACTCAAGATCTTTCCACTACTCATCAACCGTGCGAGATCCTTGCTTCATGTTGGCTAAGTAAGAGTGTTGTTCCATCATATAAGTATGTGGAACATGATAAGTACGAAGCTCGGTCTTCAATCTCTCCCAGGTGGAGATAGGTTTCTTCCACACAAAATCAGATTCTTATTTTCCAAAAAAAAATCAGCCGTGTGCAACCCCCATTTTTTTGAAAATTGCAAAACATCCCCAAAACTTTTTGAAAATTGCAAAAAGGCCCCAAATTCTGATTTTCCCAAATCCTAAATTCCAATTTTGAAAAACCAAAATTTTCTACCCTTGTTTTTTATTTTCAAAAAGTTTTGGAACAATTAAAGCCTATATAAAACTTGGAATAAGAAATCTGCGACAACTTCCTCTCGATTCAAATGAACTTCGAGGTATTCAAGATCGTAAGGATCTCAAATATGACAATATATCTAGAAAGACACAAAGACTCTATTTTTTGTATAAGGTGTAATAAAAAATCAATAACAATTTAAGATTACGGAATCAAACAATGATAAAGAAAACAAATAGGATTATGAGCATGCAATAATTCTTCAGAAGAGTGAACGAAAAATATTGCAAGCACATAAACTGTATAAGCTACCTAAAAACTACGGAACTGACCGGGAGGTGAAGGTGGATAATACTTGTTAACGCTCAGACCCTTTGACGTCCTCTTGACTCGATTGATGAAGGTGAAGACGGATAGTAATACCGAAGTATTCTAACACTCGGACCCTTCGACATCATTCAACTCAAGTTTCAATCCTCATGCTAAGAAAGATCAAACAAAATAGTTAAATTATGACACGAAAGAGTTTATAATTTAATAGCAAAATTTTGAAATAAAGATATGCAAAAAATTGAAAACCCCTGATGATTTTGGCAACAGGTTCTTTCGCTTTGCTCTGATACCAACTGATATGAATCTCCTTGCGAAGATTTTGGATTGCGTAATATAGGATCTTTGTCTACACTAGAGATTTCGCCCAACCTAGTATAAATGCATGAAATTCAAGCATCTATCCCGCATGGTACACTTAATCCCGACTTGCTCTCTAAATAGCCTGCAGGTTTAGATCACAAGGTTATTGATATTTAATTAACCCGCAGGATTAAGCAACAATAAAGATGCTCGCGAGCAACGAGTATACCTCAAAATTCTGAATATTTGATTGATAAAAAGGTGAATAAAAATCGTGTACAAACCCTATATTTATTGGGGTAATCTCAGCCACATTCAAACACTAAACACAATTGGAATCTGAATCGACTTATGACAGCTTTAAGAAGTTAAAACCATATCTAACTAAAATACCAAAACCAAACCCTAATTCGGATGTGTCTAGTAGAATTAGACTAGAAAATATTTCCTTATCTATTCTTACAAAATATAATTCTAATCAGAATAAAAGACAATTTTAGAAAACCCTAATGGACTGCGTTCAAAAATATGAACTCTTCAAAAGCCCACATAGCCGAGTTATTGTATTGAAATAAAATAATGTTACAACAATTTACAATGATCGCACTACCTCATTAAAAACCCCAGTGGGAAAAAGAGTATAGTGTTCTTCACGATGCTTTCAGTTATTCGACAAGCTTGAATAATTAATTCAAGCCCTAGCCAATTTATTCTTGATTTCTTCATCATGAAGGAGATCAATCAAAGTATTCAATGCTGCATCTCTAAGCTTCGTTTTTGACCTTGTCATCGGTCCAACCATGTCACTTAGAGGATCCCGAACATAACCCTTGAATGTTTGATCAAGTCGTGGAATATCTTCATTTATGGTGGTAGTCGTCATGGAATCTCCATCAAGTTGGATATAGAAAAAGTATCTAAAGTTCATGTTACGGGTGCCTGGTAAGAAGTTGTATTCATCGAAGTTGCTAATGTCTTAAAAAGAAGATATTAGGAAGCCTGAAAGATACTACCTATTTACTTTAGTTTCTCAACTCTCGACTTCGTGTTTGCTTTTGTGGATTACCTTTGTGTTTCTTTTCTTATTAGTATCCTCTATTAGTCCATATCATGTTGGAATTTGACACGAAACAACTGTTTGCTTGTATACCTGTTGGTTTGTAGCACTTATGCCTTAGCCCATAATGAGAAAGTAAGGTGTATCGATTGAAATTCATCATCGTTCTCTGTCAATAAATTTTCTTATTAGCATGAAAGACTAATGATACACTCATTTAACCTTCTTTGGTCCTGCATGATGGGAAGACTATTGAAACTAATCCTTGATATCCATTTTTTTGAGGAAATAATATAAGGAAGCATTTTACATGTCTTGCTAAACATTGTTTATGTGATCTAACTGCTTTACGTATGTAATTGGTATTAAAGAAACTACGTACTATCACAATATGTTTCAGTCGATATATTGATGTTCATGAAATAGCAATCTCTTTGTTCTCCGTGTAATGTTTTTGGTCTTGATCAATATTCTTACCTTTGGCTTGCTAACAATCTACGCAAGATCAATTGGCGAGAGTGCGGATTTCTTTAAGAAATTGGTCATAAATATGACGGGTGTTTATAGGAGAAGAAACTAAGAGGCCTAGACTTGAGGACTTTTACATCATCTCACCACCAATACGCTTCTCCAAAAGAGGATTATTTTATTGGGCTCTCAACTTTTAATTTTATTTGCAATTTTTGTGGTGTTACATTAAATTTGCAGTGTCATATTTTGTCGAAATTGGATTTTTTTAATCAAATTAATTGCAAATATTACTTTTGCAAATGAAACAATCATGTGGATAATACTACTGCCGATTTTATCATAACCCAACTGTTGGTTCTTGATGTTGAAGACCAGACAAAGGATATTGAATTTAAAAATTATTTTTTAATATTATATATTTTTATATTTTTACATTCAAATAAAATATATTAATTGCTTTAAATTTTAAAAAAAATATTTAAATTTTAAAAAAAAAATTGTAACATTTAAGGTAAAAAGTACAGTGGACTATCCATAAGTTTATGAACAGACCACCTTTCCCGAGACTTCTCTTTATATAGTTTTTTAGATGATTAAACTTTAAAATTTAATAAAATTATTTAATTTTTATTTAAATGTGAGACATACTAATAAAATAAAATTTTATCATAAAATTTTTAATTGTTAACTTGGAATCATAATGGTTATTCAATAATATTTAATTTTGCACAGAGTGCTTTTGTTTAGGAAAAATAACCAAGTATAATAGCAATACGGGTTATCAAGAATTTTTTTAAACATAAACTACTTGGCTACTGAACTATGACCTTGTACATATAGGTAGAAACAGAATACTACAAGGTTCACTTATAAGTAATAAGGACATGGAAAAATTCCTTTGTAAGAATAGAAAAAACCAACTAGTATAACAAAACTGCAGGATGAATAAAATTTACACTGATTATTTCACTTTATAATTCATTGTTTAATAATTTACGCTGATTATTTCACTCTATAATTCATATAGTTCTTCTTAGATAAATAAAATTTAAAATATATTTTTTGATTTCAATTTAAATGTAAAATGCAAATATTATATTTAGATTAAACTAACATTTTTAATCAAAAATATCGCACGACGCATGTGGCTCTCGCTAGCAAAAACAAAAAAAATTATCATCTAAACTCATCAGGGGACGAAAGCAGTATGAAGTAATCCATTACCATCATCCCTTCAAATCTCGATCCTTCTAGGTCCTTCTCGCATGATACCATTTTCTCCATCTTTCCCTATTTGCTTTCCAATCGAATTTCTTAGCGCTCAAGTAAAAGTCCTTCATCGTCTTTTCACCGTTCTTTCCATCTTGACTTGGAGTGACCCGCCTGTTCTTAACTTGACGTTTACACTACCACTACATCTTATTTAACCTCGACACTAACCACTTCCTCACAAGCTTCGCACTTTGCACTTTTACAAGCAAGTCTTTGGTGAATTCAACTGACATGGAAGGCGGCGGAGGAGGGAGAGGTCAACGCGGCGGAGGCAATCATCCAGGCCGGGGATGCGGCGGCGGGGGTAGGAATCACGGTGGCGGAAGGAGTGGGGGCGGTGGCTACGATCAGAACTACCAGACGCAGTACCGTGAGACTGGGGGTAGTGGTAGTGGTAGAGGAGACGGCCGTGGCGGAAACAGCGGTGGCGGGGGTGGTTACGATCAGAACTACCAAGCTCAGTACCGTGAGAGTGGTGGTGGGGGTAGAGGTGGCAGTAGGGGCCGTGGATACGACAACAGGCCACCTCAGCAGCAGCAGAATAGGGGCGGCGGCGGTGGTTCTGTTGGGAGAGGGGCTTGGAAACAGTCGGGTCCGCCGGCTGCGGCATTATCGTCTGATCAGCCTCAGCCTCACCAACAACAGGTTTGGAGGCCTCCGCAGAATCAGCCTCCTATTGCTGGTACGTTGTGATATACTGTTGTTTGTAATTTTGTTGAATTTCTCGGTGTTTACTGTAATTTGATAACATCCGTGCCCATGCACAGATTATAAACTAATTTATGATATCATATAATTTATAGGCAAACTCTTGTAAAATATTATCTTTTCATAAGCATATGGAAAAATATGGTTGAATTAGAATTATACGAAGGTAAAAGATTTTAGTTGCGATATTAAAAATTTATTAATTAACGTGCAATAATTTTAAGTTTATGACCAGATTAATGCAACTCAAAAATTTATCTTTTTTTTAATATACAGTTCAAACTTTGGTCTTTCCATATGAAAATTATACACGATGCATTTAAAATATATTAATATACTTATTAGTATTTTAATATATTTATTTTTTAAAATTAAAAAAATATCAACTCAGTCTTTGTTGTTATGAAATAATTATTTATTTAATGTTTACATGAAAATAATACATAAGTATTTTATACATATTGATTGTTGTATAGAAATACTTTAAGTTATAAAAAATATAGAGATAAGAATATGAAATTTCTATTAATAATGAATCAATAATTATTTAATTAAAGTTATATAATTACGTCTCACTTAAAATAAAATAGCAAAAGTATCCTTATGATAGAGGTATAAAATAACATATAACATATAAAAAGTACTAAATATAATTTTAAACATATGTTAACTAATTCTAATTAATACAAAGTATAAGAAAAAAAAAGATGGTGGATAGTTCATAATTTAGTGAGAGATCATCTGTCAGAAGACATTTCAGAGAAGGATACATTATAATTCTATAAAATATTTAAATTATACTATACATTTTTATTTGAATAAAAAAATCTTTGTTTACTAATTGATATTTGTAAATTTAAAATGTTTATTATATTACTAATCAAAATAATAACTATATTAGATTATATTTTTAAGTAAATGTACACAAAGATAAGTGATAATTTAGACTAGAAGTTATAATATTTCAAAAAAAGGAAATGCATAATATTTTATTTAATTATAAATTAATATTTAAATATAATATAATTTATTAATAAATAAATAAATAATAAAATATTATAAATTTATGTATTTAATATGTACATGTATTTTTAAATATAATAAATATTTTTTCCAAACCAATACTGTCAATTATTAACAATTATTAAAAATGAAAAGAACCTGATATAACAATTATCCAAGTATTTGCAAGTAGTAACGCACACTTAATTGTCTCACATCTTGTTGTTACAGTCTTAACTAAATATCTGTATAGCTTCCACAAGAACTCGCTACTTACTAACTCTTTCCAACGATTACATATTGGTGGAATTAGATAACAATGTCCCAATAATATTCAAGTTGACTATATTTAAACACATTAAGAATAAATTAAACCAAGAACAATAAAAAACACATACAAATCAATTATAAAACAATTAGGTCTCACGATTTATAAACTAATGTTTGTTATTCCATGCCGATATATAAATTAGCTACTCATAATAATTAAAATAAAGAAATATACAATATAATATATAATGATTAACTAATAAACTTAAGAACGAAACTAATCAGCAAACCGTGATCAAATATTGCATGCGCACGGCAACCGATAAGAAGACTATTGATTGCAAATCACAATTTGCATGCAACCTTTTCTCAATTTCTCTCCCGGCTCTAAAATATGAAAACTAAAACCTCCGACTGACATGTATATCTATCGTCCGCCCCTGCGTGCAATATATATACATGTCCCAAACCCTACTTTTCCATTCTTATACAAAAATTGGAAAGTAAATAAAGTTTGAGAAAGACTCATACTCCCTCCGTTTCTTTAACAATGGCACCGTTTGACCACTAGTTTTTCCGTGCAATGTTTGACCATCGATAGCTTTTGTTATATATAATAATAGACATCATGTCAAATGGCGATGTATTCTCCGTAACGTGTAGTTTCTGAAAAGTCAAATTTCATCGCTTGTTATTAGACAAAACTAAAGTTATCGGCGGTCAAACACGCCTTCAAAAAATGTCAAAAAAGAGGTGTCAATCTTAAAGAAACAGAGGGAGTACTCATTTATAATTCAAGCTACATACATTGTTTTTCTTCTCGGATATATCCATTGCTTTCTGACAAACGTAATCTCCCATTCCATACACACGCATAAAACACAACAAACTTCTTTATACAAAACTAGACAATTCAAAATTCGAGATGAAAATTAAAGTAAGCAAAAACACAGTTTTTTTCCGACATGCATATTCATACAATTAACCCAACTTGATTAGGGCCAGCTCCGAGGATTATTGATCAGGTTCTTGGGCTGATTAGGATCCGGGAAGTAGCGATGCGTGTTTGCACCCGAATCGCGTTCATCTCCACCGTCCATTTCATCCTCCTGCGCGTGATCTGCAACTAACTTTCTGCTCTTGGAATATGATCCCCTAACACGATGATGATGATCATCACATGTAAGTTCTTGACGATCAACTTCAACTGCAACCCTTTTTGCACATAGCCCCTCCAACCTTTCCATTATTACAAGAAATGCAATGAAGAGAACAAGCACACATTTCTTCATCTTCGAAACCCGAATTCCTATTTCTGTGGCATTGAGAAGACTGTGAAGTGTATATATAGGACTAGGGTTTGCATCTGGCAAGTGGGATAATGAGAGATTAGAGTGGGAGCACTAATGAAAAGGAGAGTTTCACAATGCTTTGATTTTATTGGATTAGGGAACAAAGTCATGATTAAAGTTGATATTTTGGGTAAATGGCAGTGCTAGTAAATATTCTAAATATCTAGCTCCATATGTTTTTGCTCCCTTGTTAAGGGAAATATTATAGTGGTTCCCTAGAATTTTTTTATGTGGGGATTTGTTGTATGTGGGGGTGTGGACGAATAAAATCATGCCGCGTGTTTAATAATTCAAGCACTATTTGATTTTCATTAATATTTTATTTGATTTTTAAAAATATCTAATCTACTGGACACGTGGCATGATTTTATTTGCTCCACACTCACACATACAACAAATCCCCACATAATTTTTTCCCTAGTGGTTCCCTCTTTGGAAAAGTAAAAATTCCATTCATTTTGCCCATGGCCTAGCTATTTACTGTGGAATTGACAGTTGCATTAACTGGACTTATCCTCACACATTTTTATGGGCAATTTTACTATTGATAATTCGTATTATTCAAAATGTTGAAGATAATGGATTAGATTTTAATCTACTCATAAATAGCTGATATTAGATCCCGTTGTCAAAATCACAAGATTCGGAAATAGAACGGATTTCGTAAAATAGGATCGCCACCGGAATACTAGAATTAATAGACATAAATATTAAAAATAAATTCTTTAATTTTTCTTCATGGAGTACAACTTCAAACTCATCATAAAACAATGTTCATCTTTTATGAGACACGCGTATTAAATGTTCGGAATGTTAGGATTGAGATTCAACCATGATATATGCAAAACTAGCAAAAAAGAGAATTAGATCCAACATATATTTATGGGAAGGTATCAATCGAATAGAGGAAAACGTGGCGGAGGAGTAAAGAACAACCAATAGAGAGAGAAGAATAAAAAATGATGTCATTTTTCCAAATCACCCGTGTCATATCGTGGCAAAACTATGTCTTTTTGCAGACATGACATGAAATGATCAAAATACACCTTTAACAAAATTAGAATAAAGAATCCTTATTTTACCATACTAGATTAAGATAAATAAAAAATATATATATTTTTGCTTGGACTTTGGAGCATGCTATTTTGTTATGATCCAAGAAGATCTGAATGCAATTAACAAAGAATATGTATGAATGTAGGTGATCATAATCTCATATTATAATCCCACACCATTATAATATTAACTTATCTGTTCACAGACTTTATTTGTAATTTATCTTAATTCATACGGGAGACAGAAATATGGCCCTTTTAATAAGTTGTTTAAATAAGTACAGAGATAACTCATTCGCGTAGGGTAATAATTAGAAGTACGAAAATTAGCTACCATTAAGCAAACTGATGTAAAATTCATCACCATCCCACAAATTGGATCCCATCTTCTATCCACGTTTAAATAATAACCCCCATTCCTAAAGTGGTCAGCCCATTAATTTCATGTTTCCCTAGTTGGTTTATGTAACAGTTTAGATATGTTTAGTTTATCACATGAGAGTAAGAAAAGGTTGCCAAAAATTATTATTTTCCACCTAAAATCACTAGTTATATGAACTCTTGCAAGAAACTTCAACAAGAAAATAGGAGAGATTATCCTGTACAACGATTGCACCACGTAAATAAATGAATATAATTGCAATTTTTGAGGAAGCTCAAAAATGACCCTATAAGATTAATAAAGTGCAGGAATGACCTTGTAAAATCTGAAAGTGCAAAATCAACCCTATGTTTTGATCAAAAGTGCCAATTTAACC
>JAULKJ010295885.1:0-11928 GCA_032355405.1 Rubia balearica | reverse complement strand
CAATATTCTGACCCGACCCGACCTAACCCGAGTGTAAAAATTACACGACAGTAACCCGACTCGATATTAACTCGATCCAACACGACCCGACCCGAGGAAAAAAAGCTAACACGTTTTCAATCTGACACGAGATCCCGACCCAACCCGACTCGACATGAAAAATGAAATCAACACGTTTTAATCCGACCCATTTCAACACGACACGTTTCCAACCCGACGCGAACCCAACACGATAAACTGAATTGACACCTCTATAGTCATTATCTCATTCGAGTTTCCGTTTCTGTTTCCGTTTCCAACCATCTAGATACTTCAAATGCTCCAAATATTCTATCCGTTCCATTAATATAAATATTTTCTCTTTTTTATTTTCTTAAGTTTAAGACATTTTTCATTATTGTACTCTCTCATCCTCATATGTTCTAGATAAATTGACATAATTTAACAAAATCTTAATAATTAATCTAGCCATCAATCGATTTAACAAAAAACTTCATCTAGAACAAATGAATAAAATTATGACACTGCGAGTCTTGTGAGGGTATGGTGGTGCCACTTAACTACTTCCTCAGTTTCACCTCTACTTGCACAATAATTATTATCACGTTATTTTAAAAATATGTTTGACGGTTAATCTGCTTAACTACGTGTGATAACGGCAAATAATAATTATGACATTTAAAAACTACATGGTATGATAAATTCAACAATATCATATACAATAGTATTAGTGTTCATATATTTATTCAAATATGCGATAGTAGAAAATAGTGTCAAGAAAGTAAGAGTGCAAATAGAGTTGGGTCAGAGCTCCGTTGACGCAGTCAGAATATCGAAGAGATTCGCAAGCACAAATCTTGAAGAACAATTAAGGTCTGCAATAACAAACCCTAGGTTTTGGTTCTGGAATCCACCAGAGAGAAAATAATATTATGATTGAATGAATAAAATATCCAAACATGAGGTCTTTAAATACGAAAAGGGAAAACAAAAAATATAACAAAATCAGAAAATTCAAAATTAATTTCCGAAAGTAAAAGCAAATCGGAAAACATTAAAAACACAAAGTTACGATTTTGAGACTTTAAACGACCTCAAATGGAACTTCTGGGCTACTAACCCCGTCCTAAGGGCAGGGTCCTGAATCGTCTCGTCGAGACGGTTCCAACGCACCCGACCTCGCCATATTCTTACTCCGAACGTAAAAGTTAAGTTCAAAACCGTACCGAACCTTTACGGCGATCTATTGCTTCTTCAATTTTCTCCGCCATTCGCCTTGTCATTAGCATTTTGGTTGGTGTTTTAACTGACTTTTACATATTGGCGTTTTCACTTAGTCAAACTGCTAATGAATACGAAGAAAAGTGTTTGGTTGCTTGACATTTTCACGTGACGTTTCTGCCAAATACAAAACACTAATATTAATAGCCTTTTTATTTAGCGTTTTGCTTTTACCTCTAACAATTTCTTTTTTTAACGTTCTACATTTTTATTCTAACGTTATTCCATTAGCAACCACGTATATTCAATTAACAAAAACTTGTGCAGTGTATTTGCGATGACAAACGTAGGCCCTACGGCGTATCACCACCATACCACGAGGGATTATCGTTGAAACCAAGTATCTATAACTAGAGTATGAAACTTTGTAATTGTATTTTACATTATTTTAAAAATTTATATAATTATTATCTTATATTATAATAGTTTGTTGAATGTGATCATTTTTATTGAACATTTATATAAATATTTAGACGACTTGAGTTGGACATTTATCGAGTTATATAAATATTTAGAGGATCAGTTTTGGTCGTTAATCCTAAAATTTTAAAATCAATAATTTTTTAAAAAAATTTGTGTTATTTAGAAAACTGAAGTATGTTTTGAAATTTTAATTCCATATATTTATTTTTGAGTATAATTAAAATTTCTTATATCTAAGGAAAATAAGTCAACTATTATAGCTTATACTTATTCTCTTATATCAATGCTCATAATGAATAATAGTAAAAAAAAATTAAAATGAATGTATAAACATATTGAAATCAATATTTGTGTTGTTAAATAATTAAAAATAAATTATATTAATGTAAATGAAAAAACAATAATAGAATATGTAAAATAAGTTTATAAATAATGAATGATCATCATGTTCTTAAATGTCATTTTGAATAAAACCGCTAACAAGTGACAGTTAAATTTTTCAAGCACTTTTTTAAACATCTAATGGTTAAAAAGTTAATACAAACAGTTCACATAAATAGCTGGTCAAATCAGCTAAATGAAACCGCTAACAGCGAACCACTAACAGTTGATTGCCGGACAGGGCCGAAGTAGAATGTTTTCCCTCAAATTCCCATTAAGAATCCAGGGGTCAGGAAATGGACTAGATAAAAAAATTTGTGCAATGGTATAGTGTGTTCGGTAGAGTTGTATTTATAATTAAATAAAACTAATTTATTTTAAAAATACGGGAGATCAATTTTATTTTCCCCTCAAACATAGCATGCACTTTCAAAATAATTTATTTATAAGTAAACACTTTACCAAATAGTTAAACATTTTCAGTTTATAATAATTAAAACAATTTATAAACCGCGTAGAATACATTCTTAGTCGGGTGAATTTCCGGAAAATAAGCAATAAAACGTGCATCCCATAAAATTTGTATGGCCAAGTCCGGATGACGGGCCACAATATACACATGCCTCAACACGAGAAGCCCGTTTTTGGGATCCAAACACGCGAAACTCATTTTTTGGGGATTCAATGGGCTTTGCATGGACATGGGATCCAATGGGTTGTTCAGTCGACTAACATTAGTATGATATTGTCTATTTTGACAATTATGGCCTTGTGTTGAAAATCTCACTGTGCAAAGTGGTTTTTGAGTGGCGTATCTTGTAATCATGTTGGTGGCACAAGGATTAAGATGATCTGCAAGACATTATTGTGTGGTTTTTGGTTCCAGGGGGATTGTTTGTGTGTGTTCAATCCAAGTACCACGTTAAGAGTGAAGAGAGTAATTGATCAATATATTAGTGATAGTCGCACCACATTCGTATCAAGTCCTTTGATACTGAACCCAATATAAAAACCATGCAAGTTTGATCCAAAGTAAATAATATCATACTAATTTTTGGTTGAGAATGGATATGCAATTCCAAGTAGAACTAACCATGCATAGTTTTAAATTGGATGCACTTAAAACTTGTACTGGTGTTATAACTTTACATGCTATGCATGCTAGAGTTCACATATACGGTATAAAATACTCTCGCCTTTCACCGACAATTGGCATATTCAGACTGTGAAAAAAGTGAATATGCCAATATTTGTGAGATGGAGAGATTAATATCCCACAAGAATATAAAATACTAGGAGTTTTAAGGAACTCACCGTATCAAAACATGCATGACTATATATTGCTTGACTTAATTTATTAGTTTGAGTTTCAACCTGTATATATCCCAGCAAATAATATGCGGGACAGTGGTAAACCTGACAAATGAGGCCTGCAAACAGCTTACAGAGACAAACAGATTCATCAGAAGTACATGAAATATCACAGATGCCGCATCATCAACAAGCGACACAAGAGGACCCAATCTAACAGGCAGCAAAGGTAGGGGACATCAATCTGATATGGCAAAGGAAAGGCACATTAACCGACCATGTCTTCCAGGGGAGCTCAATAATTAAGACAGACACAACCTTTTGTGAATCCACTGGAAAAGGGGTAGGGTGTGGTGTGCAGGAACAAGTGAGTTAATACAGGGCTGGACAAGTTACAATTGTTTTCAAACCCTATCACTGGTGCAAGCGAAACTGACAACCATTTTGGGAGCAATGAATGAGGCGAGCACAAGGGGGATAAGACGTCTGACAATCAAATTTGAATGCGAAAATGCATTACAATACATCGAAAACTACCCAAACATCTCTCTAAACACCAGGCAAATAGTTAGGGAAATTAAGTTTCTAGATATGGTGTTTCCACACCTCACAATTTTAAAGGTTGATAGGTTAGCAGTAACAGATGAACACAATGTTGCACAAGTTGTGATGACTTGTAACCACGAATCTCTATCTTAATGAGAAGGAACTCACTGTGTTTTCCAAAAAAAAAAAAAGGCTTGACATTTGATATGACGCCAGTCTCTTTTTTCCCTTCTTTGGAGGGGTTATATATATAAATAAGATCCATAATCTTAAAAGCAGACTTTAAGAGATTAGTATCTTATAAAATAAGGGTAAAAGGTAAAACAATTGCCATTGAGAAAGTTGAAAACTCACCAACTGTATTTTTTCATGGCATCACTTGATATGGCGTAAGTTAACTGTATGTCTTCATGAACAATAGTAGAAAATTCATGTTATTGGCTACAAAAAAATTTATATAAACAATAGCCGGTAGATGATCTAACGACATTGTTGTCGAGCTAAATAATACTAGTTAATTGTTATCTTTATTTAATATACTACCGTTAATATCAATGGCTAAGAATTAGTGAGAGGCAATAGGCATCTATGAATCTTAAACCAGGAAAACGTATTAACATTCGATCAATAGTACGCGAGACAATTGAGTCAAACAAGGCAAACAATTGAAATAGTATCTGTTAGACGTCAATTATGACTTTTCCAAACAGTGATGATAATTGACAAATCGTTTATCCACCCTCTATTATTTACCACACTAGCACACAACATCCAATTGCAAAAAAAAAATTCCAATACAAAAAGGAGGGGGAAGAAAAAAAAACACACTTTACATTAAGATCAAGAGAAGAACAACAAATAATTAAATCCTCTAATACTCATAAAAAAATACTCATGTTCAAAGGCCAAACCCATTCGAAAGATCCAATCAGGCTCACAGGGCCTTGCTTGCAGTACAGCTCAGTACAGCAACTGTAAAACTATCCGTTCCAGTGGCATTTCAGCAAGAAAAGGCAAACCTCAGGGACAATACGGTAAATTACATTCAGATAATATCCCTTCCCTTGTTTCTCCCTCACGCTCTCCCGCACTCTTAAATCCGACTCTGAGTGCATTTCAGATCCGGGGACCGTTCAGAAAAGATCAACTTCCAAATGCCCTCGTTTCTCTCTCACGGACAAACACACAGTCGGCACCACAGCCTTTTGTATTAGCATAGCCTTGTTTTGTTTTGTATGTATAGGTATATCTATACGATCTCGAGAGGATCGATAAGGAACTGAGGTGATCTCACTCTTCACTGTTGTTACACTCATCAGGTATACAATTTTCCCGGTTTTTGTGATTCTGTGTCGGTGATTGTTGCTGTTTGTTCTGATTTTTTGCGTGATTTTTTAGCTATAGTTTTTGTGGAATTTGGATAGATCTGAAGGAAGAGAGCTGGTGATTCTGGAGAGAGGGAGTATTTGTTGGAAATACATGTTCTGTGGATGGTTTGGGGTTCGTAAAATTGAGGTTGATCTACTGAAATTCTGGTTGTTGTGGAGAAGATCTCAGGTTTTGGCTCTTCATTCTGTGACTGTGATTTGATAGATCTTTGAGCTTGTTGTCGGGGAGTTTAGTGAGTAGTTGTGGATTTCAGTGATGGAGACGCTTGTCGTTGTTGATCGCTATCGGAATGAGTACTACAGTAGAGGCAAAGGCCATGGGCTTATGCGGTTTGATTCCTTTGAATCTCCGCCTTCGAAGCAGTTTAGGGCTATAAATTGCCGTACGTTTCAGTCTGGTTCAGGGATACTCCCGACCCCTCCGCTAAGACCAATATCCCCGCCTCTGTCCTCCCCCAAAACCCCGGGTGTCAAGAAGTTGAGCAAATTGGTGAAGAGTAGTCCCGTGCCGGTACCGGTTCAGCTGAAAGTGGATGTTGGTTCTAGGAATTTCAGTTCTTTTAATGGGGATCTTAGTTTTTCAGAGCGCTGGGCTGGTCCGACGTATTCGAACTCGCCACCACCTAGTTCCCTTCCCATTCCCAAGTTCTCTGTTGTCCGTCCAAAGAGGACCGTTTCACTTGACTTGCCTACTGCAGCCTCTGAGATTGACTTTAACCCTATAGCCAAGTCTGCCCCTGTTTCTCCTACTAGGGAGCGCAGTCCTTCCCCAATTGATTTCTTTGACAATGGTGCTAGGTCTGCGAACAAGGCATTTCGTCCTTCCCCCGTTGATTTCTGTGATAATGGTGCTGACTCTGCGACTAAGACTCTTCGTCGCATCCTCAACCTTGATCTCACTGATGAATGAATGAACAATGGGAGCGTGTGATGCTCCTGTAAATAAGGATGTTACTTTTTCTTTTAGCCGGATCCATGGTAGAATCTTCAGTGTATATATTAGTGAATAAATCAGATTGCGTCGTGACTCATGGTAGTGGCTTAAAGTTTAGCTTTGTGTTGGTTTTTGAGCTGGTGGTGCAAGAGTATAAGTTCCTGGTGGTTTAAATTCTCTAGTTACTAAGGCATGTTTTGAGTTTATGTTTTGGCATTAGGAAACTGAATGGGTGCTGGTGCTGGATGCCTTGAGTAGAAGCTTACAGTTCAGCTTTACCTTGGTACTGGTGGTGCAAGATTATCAGTGCCTGGTCGGTCAGTTATCTCCAGATACTACTTTGTGATTGGACATGGTTATTCGGGGTGTTACTTGGACAAAGAATGAGTGCCAGTGCAGGTTGTCTTGATATCAGAAGGAGATACTATGAATGGTAGTTTGATGTGGAACACTGAGCTGATTGGAGGTAGCTTTGATGTACTTTCACTTATACCCATGTGAAGCTCTCAGCTGTTCTATGCTACATGGCACCTTGAAAGCTGTATTCTGGTTGATCATGAGGAGGGTTTGACCACGTGTCCCTAATCATTAACGTATTGGTTACTCTTTTCCTAGTTTCCTTTGGCAAGAGAAATTCCTTAGTCTGGCCACATCATGTCTAAACTGTAGAGTCCTAACTTGAGCTACGTAGTTACTTCTTAGCATTTGTTGTTAGCATTGCTTAGAAAGTCCATTTCATTTCATTTGGTATTTACCATCCAACTTAGGCTTCTTCACCTCAACTCTTAGCTTTCCTTTGGTTTCTTAGATTGACCTCTTATCCCTTATTCAGTAGTAGCCTAGATGCTGCAACAGCTGTTACTCCTGTAGCTGCCTTTTCCCTTTCCTGAAACATATCCACCTTTAATTATAATCTAACTCTTGGTTTCATAGTAAAGCCAAGCTGCAGATGTCCCATTCATATTCTCTAGTTTTTTGAAAGAGAATATGGGTGGGATATTAGGTTAGTTCTGTTATCTTCTGCTCATGTTGTTGATAGCTTAGAACCAATCTATTTTGACATGCCCGTGGGATTGGCTGGCTGATTACTTGATCAGTCTTTGCAAGCGGGGTCGCACTATCATGTTCATTGAATATATTTGCTGTTGGAGATGGTTGATCAGACCAGGCCATCAGAAGGTAAATTTACCGAATTTTTGTTGTTTGCAGTTGATGAATGTTGTTCACTATTGCTAATTATACACACTACTCTCTGATATAGTGCTGGTGAACTAATGCTATGGATGATGAGGAACCATGAACAAGCCCATTCTGAATCAAGTACTCTTGCACCGCTCGTTACTTTTCCTTCTGTTTGGTTTTGGTAGAAGGCTTCTTCGGAGCAGGAATGGTGGCTCCCTGCATGGGGGCTCAGCTTCTGCTAAGTTGCAGTTCTACTCTCGTATGGATTGTCGCAGTTTGTTGTGTCGTTCATGTGTTTTTGTGAGGGTCAGATAAACTCTGTTAGAGCAAGTGGCCTCAGTCTCTAGTTTGTTTCCTAATTTTCTTGATAATAAGTTTGTTCTAGACACAGCTTTAGTTTTGATTTCTTGGTGTGTTGGTTGGTACTATGGTCCAAGTTGGACAATCTACTAGTCCTGCTCAAATGTTATCAATCAGGGTGTGTTGTTGAGGAGGATGAAAATCCTTCTTATTTGGAATATAAACTTGCATTTCATTTTGTTGTTTGTTTATTGTTTATTTATGAACCGTGTTTTACAATTTTGGAAGGCGGATAGAAGTTTTATGAATCGACAAATGTCTACTGTCATCTTGGCTTTGAAAGGTGAATATTGAGTATTTTTAAGGTAAAGGAAGATAGAAATTAGGAAAGAGTGCCCTAGTTCTTGTGTTAGTGCATATACTCCCGAGTTTTTTTAAAGTGCATTCATACCCCTATCGTGGCTTGAAAAATTGGTCAATTTTGGTCATTCCCGGATTCAATAGAAATGACAGTTTAATTTCGGTCATTCCCGGATTTGGCAAAAACAGCCATATCTATTGAATTCGGGAATGATCGAAATTGACCAATTTTTCAGACCATGATAGGGGTACGCATACACTTGAAAAAAAACTCGGGGTATATCTGCACAAACACAAGAACTGAGGGGGCATGAATGAGTTTATCCTAGATATTAATTGCTACACTATCATGGCTTTGTAAGGTGAAACATTGGGCATTTGAAAGGCGAGTACGTAAGGATTCTAAAGTCGAATTGGAGAAATACCTTGGAGGGCCGATACATGCCCTTCCTTTTCTTAGATATATGGTGAGAGTTCAACATTTACTGTACGGGGGGGCCTTTTTTCCTCGTTTGCATGGAGTCAGCAACTTGAGATCGATATCGAGCAAATATATGTTGGACTAGAGATGCTCGTGAGCAGTTCAATGATATTGAAACAAGACGGCAAGGTGGTTGTAGCATGGTGTGCATCAAACAGGGAAAATGAGGTAATTTGGCAGGGCACGGGATCACTCCAAGCACTATCCGTTAAGGGTGCTTATAGAGCGAGTCGATCGCGAGCAGAGAGTTGCTCAACTCGACTCAATAACTTTTGGGTATTATACAAATATAACCCTATATAATGGAAAAAGTGCAGATATAACCGTCAGTTAATTTGTAGTGCAGATATAACCCTGACTATTGAATGAAAGTGCAAATATAAACCTATGTTGCCTTTTCCGGCGTTGACTGACATTTTCCGGCAGTTGACTAACTTGTAAAGACCATATTACCCTCATTTTTTTAAAAAAATTAATCCCAGAAAATTTAATTTAATTAAATTCCATTTTTGGCAGTTAAAATTTAAATTTAAATTCCATTTAATTTAATTTAATTCCATTTCCGGCAGTTAATCCCCCCAGCGCCACCCTCACGCCCAGCACCGCCAACCCTAACGCTCAGTGCCACCCAAATTGGCCCTCACGCCCAGCGCCACCCAATTTCGCTCCATCGACCCTAGCATAAGCTCTAATTCCGATCCCTAAACCCTAGCAGAAGCTCTTCATCGACCAGCGCCTGCGGCGGAGCTCGAAGCAGCGAACGGGTTGGGGAGCCGGCGGACCATCCGTCTAGGGTTTCACCTCTGCGGCGGACCCCGGCGCCATCCGCAGCCATCGTCACCACCGCCGCCGTACCATTCATCCCTCACCTCGACATTTCCAGCGCCGCTCTGCCAAGCGCTGGAAAATCGAGGCCCACCACACCGGCGAATTCGAAGTGCAAGGAAAAAAGATCGGCGGAGCTCGAAGCTCGGGGAAGAAGATGACCAACAAATTCCTTTGTTTTGTTTTTAATTTTTATTTTATTTTTAAGACCAGGGGTAAATTGGACTTTTCACCAAAATCTGGCGTCCAATAGCTTATCTGCACTTTTCATCTACCATCTTTCTTGAACTTGTTGCATCTTTGATAGAATGGAGATTTTTGAGCTGATTGTGTTGGAAGGGGTCGATTTAGCTACTCTTTTGTTGAATTATTCAGATTTTGTTGTAAAGATTGCAACTTCTTAAGCTGATTATGTTGATGATTATTTCTGTTTTGAGCTACCACTCTCCCGAATTGATGATATTTTGTTGTAAATATTGGAAACTTTTGAGGTGATTATGTTGATGAAATTTCTTGTTCTTGGTCAGATGCTGCTTATTGCTTGTGTAAAGATGGGGTTTCTATTGAACTAATACAGAATGCCATAAATTATACTTTTGGGAATGGAGCTAACTGTTTTAAAATCTTTCAAAATGGTGCTTGTTATAACCCCAACACTCAGAAAGTCCTATAGATTATTAATTTTGTATCAAAATTTTTTTTATTTGTATATTATAAATTTTGTGAAGTTAGTATTATTATTATTAAATTAATGCCCTACTAAATTATTAATTTTGGGTCTTTTTACCTTCCTCAAAATGCAGTTGGGCGCGGTTGCTTACAGAGGAAGGGCATTTTTCCCTTTCTCTGAACGCAGCTGTGCGTGGCTGCTTACAGAGAAAGGACATTTTTTAATCCTCGAAAATTTTTGGAACTAGTTTTTGAGAGTCGTTGCCAATAAAAAAACTAGTGCTAAATTAACACCGTTTTTTGAAAATTGGTGCTAGTAAAAAAATGGTGCTAACAGGAAAAAAAACTTGTTCTAAATTAACACCGATTTTTTAAAAACCGATGAAACCGTTTCACCCCCTACTTAGGCACCAGTTTTTTAAACCCCAAAAAACCAGTGCTAGGCTTCTGAAAAACAGGTGCTAGAGGGGGTTTCCTGTGATAGTGTTGCCTTGGATGTTTTGCCTACATCATCGGGCTTACTTGGCCTAGCAAAGTATGCTCGAGACATCTCACTCCTGTAGGGATGTCTAATGATGTTCCAGTTTATACACCATTTGTGTCAGGTTCTCAGTTGCACAGTTCGACCAGTCCACCATTTCGAAATCCGACATTCTATCGTTCTCTAGTTGGGGCACTCCAGTACCTAACTATCACTCGTCCTGATTTGGCCTTCTCGATCAACTTTGTCAGCCAGTTTCTTCAGGACCCTAAAGACGATCATTTTGTTGTTGTTACTAGTATTCTGCGATATGTTCAAGGCACACTGCATTTTGGTTTCACTTTTTGGTCTGCTAGTTCTCCTGAGGTGTTGGGGTATTTTGATGCCAATTGGGCCTGCTATCTGGAGACTCGTTGATCCATCTATAGATATGTTTTTTTTCTTGGTGGGAACCTTGTTTCCTGGAGCGCCGAGAAACAATTGACAGTTTCTCATCCCAGCAATGTGTTTGAGTATCGTGCTCTTGCCAATACTACTTTGGAGGTTGTTTGGCTGAATCATTTGCTTCGAGATCTTCAAGTTCCGTTGCCTGGTTCTCCGTTGCTGTTATGTTACAATAGCAGCGCTATCTTCTTGGCTCAGAATCAAGTTGCTCACAAAGCGGCGAAGCACATCGACATGGACTATCACTTTGTTCGAGAGTTCGTTGCTTCTGGAAAGTTTCGCGTTGCTCATATTCCTACTTCTCTTCAAACTACAGACATCTTCACCAAAGGGCTCTCTCGTCCACTATATAAGTTCTTCAGATCCAAACTCTGCGTAGGCGAGCATCTAAAGCTTCGCTTGAGGGGGGAGTGTTAGAATTAGTGTTCTTCAGATCCACGCACATCGACATTGACTATCAGTCAAGTATCTGATTGATTTGATTAGATTCTAGATAAAGTTGTTGACTAGACTAGAGGTATACTAGTACTAGTCTTCCTTTTGTACTTTATTTATTCTCGTCAGTAATACATTATTCTTCATGGGAAATCATTCTTTCACAACTAATATTGGTGGCTTTGGTGTCGACGGAATTTCATCACCACCTGGATGTGGGAGTGCAAATCTAGGTGTTGATGGTTCAGAAGCTGCGGATGGCGATTTCAAGCAGGAGGATGGTAATGAACCCAATGATTTTGTGAGCAGAAGCGGCTGAATGAAGTTGTAAACCCAGAGATACTTGGAGGAATTAATTTGATTGTAATAAGAAGTATTGATGAGACGTCAAATGCATGTATTTTCCGAAATATTTAACATCTCTTTTGTTATCTTTTTGTTGGAAGATTGCTAGATTTAGGTAGGTTTACATCATAAGGGGTTTAGA
>JAULKJ010295864.1:0-11930 GCA_032355405.1 Rubia balearica | reverse complement strand
TATTGCTAGAAACAATCACCAAATCCGGTGGAAGGAAAAAAGTGAAGCAGAGAAACACCTAGTCAGGGTGAAAATCGCCCCTAGTCATCCTCGATCAATCCATCAAAAAGTGGAGAAGAGAAACACCTAGTTAGGGTGAAAATCAACCTAATTTCTTTATTTCCACTTACCACGTCGGTCCTCTTTTATTTCAATTGGTTGCTAAATGGCTGGCCTTATGTGAATTACATGTAACAAAATGGCATGTAAGTTGCACGGAAGAGGAAATGGTATATAGAAAAGTTTCAACATCTTGGATTCACCACAACTTACGTAAGAAATTTTTTTTGATAAAAATAAGAAAGGTTTTACAATCGGTCCACTAGATGTTTGCATTCTCTTTTGCATTATCAACACTTGGATCGCGAAAGGTAATTTTAGTGGCGATTTTAAATATGTGATCCTTTTTCATTTTTAATTTTCTTAACACATAATTTGCATGTATAATCTAATTTGAAAAAAAAAAGTTTACTTGAAGTGTTTTTCCTTTCATAATTTTTGTCAACCAAAATCAGTAGTAATGTGACTGATTAATTATTTATCATTAAAACTGATGAGTGTAAAATTAAAAATAAAATAGAGACACAGTTTTGTTTAGGCTGCCTTCGTTGTGACTCTCTCGAATAGGTCTAGATCCTAACCATAATGTACACGTGTGCAAGGAACACAATTATCATAGTTGAAGAAAAATTTCAAATAAAAGTGCTTGTAAATTTAAACCTACTTAGCACATAATGTGCACGTGTCATATAATTTGAACAAAATTTTAATTTTTTCCATCTCTCCATAATGAAAACCTGGGAAAAAATTGAAGCAAAAATTATGATTTTTGTGAGAATTGTAATTATACTTTTAATATATTGAAACTTGAAAGGAAGTAGGGAGTGAAATGAATATTGTAACCACTAATCAGCTCCAAAAGTTATTGTAATCAATAAAAGCTGTAATTTACTTCTCGGTTGTGATTAGCACTTATATGTCTTATACCAAAGGACATTTTGGTCATTTAATGTGTGGTCGACGTCGATCTACTCCAGAAATGGTGTCTTAGGTTATATTGGAACTTCATCAACTAGTTAGGATTGTTTTGTAGTTTCAATTATTTTAGAGTTATATTGACACATACTCAAGTATGTAGAGTTGTGTTTTTTATCATCCAAATTACTTATTTATATAAATAAAATAGTAAAGAAATTATAATTTGTTAATATAAATAAATATTTTTTAAAAAAATCTAAAATATAAAAATATTTTTTTACTCATCACCAAATAAAATGAAAATTTTATTTTATTTATAATTCAATTAGTGTAAATAAAATATGATATTAATAAATATGAACATTTATAAAAAATTGTGCAGTGCATAAGCGTTAATCAAGTATTCGTTTTATTTCAAAAGATTTAATAGTACGCGAATTTTAAATTCATCGCAACACTTCTGATCTGAATATATCTAAATCTACATTTAATTTAATCGTGCTTAGGTTACATGAGATATTAATTGTTTGGTATATTATTAAAAAAATTATTAAAATTATCATGTGTGCACAACTATGGCACACAGACTAGTTCTTATGCCAGTGAATTAATTGTGCAAATGTGAATTAATTATGAAAATGTGAATTAATTGGGTACTTATTGAATCTGACATATTGCATGCAAAATAGTATTGTTGGACCAAAAGGCAATATCGCTCGCCCGCAGCACCCCCACCTACCCTACATCACAGGCCTTGGTGGAAAGAGGTAAAGTCACGGTAGCCCAGCGCCAAGACCCGTTGGCGGTCTGCACTCGGTGCGCACAAGAGACCCACGCTACTCATGTACACCCGTGGGCGTACACTTGCTACACATGGACATCCCCACACTGCCACTGCCGAGTATTGAACCTGTGACCATTGGACCAAACTAACCAACGTCCCAACCGCTGGGGTACACCCGTGAGTGTCTCTAATTGAACTATCATGTGTTGTTGACTACAGGATTTTATGCGTTCGCCTAAATTTTGAGGGGACAAAAATATCCTTGGGTCTAACGTTGAAATTCATTCTCACCGTTGTAAACCCGGTCATTTATTGCGGTGAACGGTGGACCAACCCCCTATCATTTTCACAGAAGTTCAGGTTAAACCATGACTTTATCACTAAAGTGGTGATCTGACCATGTTATATTACTAAAAGTACTGATATAACTTGGTCACCGCCTACCAGCGTTGTTTGACGTTGACCACCATTTAGAACATCTCAACATTTTTTAGTTTTTTCTCGAAGGGGTATAATTGTCATCTCAAAGATTTCTGGAGTGGTATTTGGTTTTAAGGTTTAAATTGAGACTGTTGACCAAAAATTAGATTCAACTTTGCACTTTCACATTAAAAAAAAAGAAAAGAAAACATACGTTGTAACAAATACTTAGACATAAATATAAGTGGAGTGTACACTTCTCCCTGGCCAGATATGGAAAAGTTCCAATAACCGAGGGACCCACAATTGATAAGGGGATTAAGCGAGTTCGTCTTAAGCAGTCAGACTTCTGTTTACCTTTCCTTTTTCTTCAGTCAGCCTGGTCTCTCTCTAGACCGAATACAGTTCTTTTGCAATTCGGGGTTTTTGGACCTCATTGGAAAAGGTATGAAGTCACTAAACTTTTTGTTTATAGATTTGTCGGACCACATCAATAGTTCTCCGACCTCATTCTTCTTGCTTTTTTGTTTACCGGATTTTGCATGTTTGATGGAATCCTCATCTTTCTAACAACCGCAGGCAGATCTGATGCAATCTTCAACGGCAAGTGTACAACGCCATGTTTATAGTGCGGTCCTCTGCAACAAATATGAGGGTCTAACTACTGTTTACGTTCCTCGTACATCGTGGAATCCAGGAAGACTCTACTTCCACTATCCGTGTGATGGGTTTCAGGGCTGGGTGACGATGGTGTGGAGGAAGAGGAAGTTCAGTGACTTCCTCTCATTCACAAGGCGAATCGTTGAGGAGAGAGCTAGAGCCAGTGGCTCAAGATCCGCCACGTCAAGCTGCCTAGAGCAATGTTGACACCGATTTTATGTCCATTTTCACAGTGGTGAATTGGATGTTGTTTGGTGCTAATCTTCTAGGATTGTGTTTGTACATGTGGAGCAAAAGGTATTAGGAAGACAACTTCAGTTTCTGAAATTAAAGCTCAGTTGCATTAGTTAATCTAGATAGATTTTGTAGAAGTAGAGTCCCTGGTTACCTTATGCGAACATTACAGAGCATGTTTTGTGTAATAATCAGTGGACTGTATTAATGGTGGACTAATTGGAAGTTAATATTATGGAAATGTAGTGTTGGTCCTCATTTGTATTGAACGCATTATCCCGACTATTATCCGCATAACTGCATTCCAACTCAATCCGCAATACATTCATGTAACATGATTTTTAAAAACTGATAGTGTCTAAACAGATATCCATTACCCAGTTACCATGAACAACGAAAGACTCCACGAAGGCCGTACCATACAGAATCAGATTGTGGAACAGTCAAACAGTAGATAAATAAACCCTAGGTGTAGTGCTTAGAACAAAGCCTAACATTACAGACACATTAACGAAATCAAATTAAGAACCGGAAACGGACATCAGGAGAGGGAGCCGTGATGCCCGTGTAACCACGAATGTATAGCAGTGCTGGAAAAAACACATTCAAAAGACGGGGTTTCCAAAACTTAAATTCCCAATTCAATCCACTATGTGGATGAAAGAGACCTCCTTGGTAACTGAGGGGAAGTTTGGGATCCATGTTGGTTCGACGACACTGTCACGACGAACAATAGTAACGTACGGCGATGCAGTTGAGATCACCGGGTTTCCACCAGTTGCACGTGGAATGCAGTTAAACTGACCTTGTCCGACCCACATTGAATGCAACTCCTCCTCGTATATCTTCTCCGCCGTGGGTATCGGTGTTTAATACCACCGATGAAAGCTGTTACGCCAGGCTCTTCAAAATTTGAAAGTAATTCCCTAATCACAACTCGGAATTGTACTAAGTCTCTAACGTGATCTTTTCGCTCGTATGGAATCCCTTGCTATGGAACAGTCGGTGCAACGCCATCATTAACACCATGAACGGAAATTTGTTCCGCATCCTTAGGTACAACATCATCCATGCCTACAACTTCGACACCGGGTTGGGGATGCCCGCTTGGGCCTGACATATCAGCACTGTTGATAGACTTATTTTTAGACACTTTGCGATTGGCGATCTTCTTCGACTTGAATTCAGTTGTCACTTTTTTTAACAAAGTCCTTTTGGAACTTTTCCCTAGACGCTGAGCAGTGTCACAACCGGAGCATGGTTTCTTTGCAGGTGAGTGAGTCATCTTGTGGAACTTACCACGACAATAAATGTCGAGGCTGAAGAGGTCGTGGGTGGAGCGAGTGTTGTAGATCTTCATTTTGCTTTCAGTAAAATCTAGGTTATGGGGATAATTTATATGAAGTTCGAGTTCAGTGGTGTACGATTTAGCACGGTGCCGTGGGTTTTATTTATAGGCGAAGTCAATTCCCTCCAAGAATCATAAGGATACCAACAACCTAGTACAAAAGATGAAGGGGATCCGCTATACTTCACTTTCTATAAATTTGATAACCCCAAATATGCTCTCTCTGTACCAATTCTATTTTCATTTCTATATTTTGACACCATTCTCTGTCAAAGTTTTGTCACATATTTGAATAGATTTTTGAGAAATAATAGCTTATAATGTGTTATAGAATGCTAAAATGTTGTAATACCTTATAAAGTGTTACCTAAATTTCAAAAAGCATTGCATTAATATTTGAAAAGTGTTACCTAAATCTTTATAAGATATTTTAACCTTTTAAATAAGTGTTGATAGGAAAATGTTACATGAGCCTTAGTTTGTAGTAAGATGTTTCCGTTAATGTTTTTCACACTAAGTGAGGCTGAGCTAGACATGTGCAAGATGAGGACATTCATTTTGACGTTGTTTATTGACTTTAAATGTTGATAACTTGGTAAACGGTAGAATGTTTCCCCACGATATTTCTACATTTATTCTTGAATTTCCCCAAATTACGTTATTATTAGAATACCTGTCGAGGAAAAAGTTATCCCTCCAAATGTTGCCGGACTTTCTAACTTTGGTTAGGTTCTAAATATTACAAGTCGACATGAGCATGTTCATTAGATGAGTTCTATGACATTACCTTTATTTAATTGAATTATTCATTTATTCGTTTGATCACAATAACATTGTGAATCACAAAGTATTTGGTCACAATGTTGGGAATCATAAAGATGAATTTAATGCAATTTTGGCCACAAAATAAATAAACGTACCTATTTTGTGAAGAAGTTTGTTGAATTGATTTTAATTTGAAATAAATGTTAAAAGTTTGTGAAGAAGTTTGAGAAGAAGTTTCTTTTTTCCCTCTAGTAAACCCGAAATGAATGTTAAATTAAGTTTCCGACAATTCTAAACCACATTTGGAAAGCATGCACTGCCACCGTCCCACTGTTTCTGTCCTACCTTCCCCATTTGGTGTAACTACCGTATTGTCTTACTTCAATTGTTTTCAACATTTTGAAAAGTGAAAAAAATGAAAAGTAAATTCATTTTTTAAAAATAAGCTACTCCCTCTGTCCCAACTCTATTTGTACTTCTACTTTTTTGACATTATTCTCTTTTAAAGTTTGGCCGCATATTTAAATAAATATATGAACAATAATATTTTCGAAGGTAATATTGTATAATTCGTCTTAACAAGTAGTTTCTAAATATCAATTTTTTATTTATCGTTATTATATGTAGGTAAACTTATTAACTGTAAAACATGTTTCTTGAACAACGTGATAATGATTGCAGTGAAATTCAAGTGGGACGGAGGGAGTACTTTTAGTGCAATTAAAATTACATTTTTCCCAGATTCATTTGACTCTTTCGTTTTAACCGTTTGATATACCGGATCAGACCCCATGTCCAACCACTTGTTATGTCTTTCTTCCCCTCAGTCAGATTCAGTGGGGTAGCGTGAGTATGGACAAGGATTTGACAAATTCTACTGACACTGGAAAATAATATTATCATTACCCTCACATGCCACCAGCTCACAACTCTCAATTGCCCCCTAGGGTTCCACCAAGTAATTCACATGCAAACAGAACATAATCTCGGCATAACAAGCTTCCAAAACCATAACCAGCTGCCTTAATCGCGGAAATAAACGTACATAAGGGAATCACCATTTAAGCAATTTTAAATTGTCGCCCTAACTACGGTATTAGTTCATGTTAATTTCTGAAACCATTGAAAGATGTTCATAACATTAATCCAAATTACATTATTAATTCATGTGTACACTTACCTCATCTCAAGTAAATTACCATCTTCCATGAGACCTATTAAATAAATTACGTAAACTGGAGAATATGTAAAGGAATTATATTTTGCTGTTGGGATTATGGAGGGTTGTATGTCTGGTTTGGCAGCTGTTGAGATTTGGTTTTGGTGCGGGGCTCAAACAAAATCCCATAGAAGCGTGGGTTGGGGAACAATTGTGTGACAGCTACTGAAACGGGGTTGGCAGTGGCGGTGTCCGGGAAAGTAGGTTTCCTCAAAATAAGACTTATGGGATAAGAAAGCTTCCGAAAGAAGTTCCTTCAAATTGAATAATATTTGATGGCATGGTTTTGGGAAATCCTCTATTTCCATAATCCTACAGAAAAAGGGATTTAATTATAATAATAAATAATGAAAGGTATGACCTTCAAAAGTAAGTATTTATTACGGAAACTGGTGTAGTTTCAATGTTTATAAACCTGTTTGTACTGTGCTATAATTTTATATTTATTCCTTATAAATTGAAGTTTAGAACTTCCATGACTTAGGGAAAGATTGCATTTGAAGGGATGAACATTTATTTTAAAATAAATCATTGTCTCATATTTTATTTCGAAGTTTTTCTGCTAGAATGTTTAAGATTATAGAACTGGGATAAGTAGGCCTTCAATTTGGATATGCTCGTCCTTATCCTCTCCAAAAAACTCATCTTCTCCAACATGCCAAACCAAAATCCTTGCTTGGGAGCTGCTTCCGCCACTCGATCTGGTGGTCCGGCGGCCCCCACCCTAGATATAGTGTTATTTTCCCGTCCTAATTGTAGTTTCTAGGTTTAGAACTGAAATCGGCCAGTGAAGGGAATGTTAACCATATCGAAAGTTGGAGAACAACCCTAGCCTTGATCTCATCACTGAGGGTAGAAGACACATCAATTCAAGGCAAAGATTGACCAGATGACGGAGCTCGCTTACTTTCCTAGAAAATAAGGCGGTGACCGTTCGTTATTGCACGAAGAAATGGTGAACTTCACACGGAGTTGACAAAACCCAGTTCAGCGTTTGCTCATCACTGTGGTGCACAAACGGCCAGTGGAGGCGGCGTACGACCGTGGGTGACGGAGCATAGCCGCAAGAGGTGAAGTACATCGATGGAGGAGGTGCACGACTTACCCCAGTGCCAATGAAAATCAAAATGTTAAATCTGGTAATTCTTTATTTAGTGGTGACCGATGGAAACGTCTCAAACAACGATTCATCATCGTGGGTCAGATCCGTCCGAATAGTGCGATAGCGGGTTCAAATCTGTAAAGGATGAACTGGGTCACCATTTTGGCTCAAATGAAATTATGCTGGTTTATATTTCCTACTGTAGTTGGGCTGGGTTGGGTTGGGTTGGGATGTTTGTCTCCGATCTCCCAGATATGGTGTGCCTTTACCCCGATATCAGTTCAGTAGTAGTGTAGTTAGCCATCAAGGCAACCAGGGTGTTATGTTCGACTGACCAGGCGCAGCTCGGGTTCTACCTCCTTAATAAATGATGATCTTTAAGTCTCTATACGCCAAGTTGGGGTGGAGCAAGTTCCGATACACCATGTCGGTGTGGAGCTCAAGTAGGAAAGCTCACCCCACTCACTCCCAGTGAGCCAGTCATGTGGAATTTTATCCCACCTAATAATAGATAGGTTTTTCTCATTTTAGTTATGGTGTTCTACAATTTATCAGGTCATAACGTGTAATGGAATACACTAGCGTATTAATAGTTTATCAGCTAAAAGTATATAGACGAACAATGGTGATTGTGCATACAATCAACCAAAAATGTAATCCATTTTTATATACTAGCGGGAGTCCCACCGAGTGTTGCGCGGTGTTTTTATGTTAAAATTGGGATAAATTTTCATGTAATTTCAATAACTTAAAATAAATTGAAAACAATTAGTTTTATTAAATTATAAGGTTTTATCATCTAATATGAATTATAAAGTTAAAAAAACAATCAATTTAGTTAGAAATGAAAACAAACGTTTTATTTTCCAATATAGTATGGTTTTGAGACCATTATAATATTCACATTTATTTTGAGGCTTTTATACATGGCAAAGTATTGTGAAAATCTTCTTTTCATAACCTTTTGAAAAAAAACATGATTTAATTAGAATAATAGAAAAATAAAAGGTTTTAGTTGCAACAATAAAAATTTATTATGCAACATTTTAGATTCACATACAGAACGGAGACCCGAAACCCACAGAAAGACATCGATTTCTTACTCATACAAAGGAATTTTTCTTAGCAACTTGGACAACTAACTCATTTGTCAGAAATTTTAGAGACAGAAAAGTGAATACACTCTATATGATCCGACGAGCTGGAGCCCCTCTAGCACGCACTAAATGGATGGCTCCAAAGTATACACACGGGTGTACTCCAGCGGTTGGGACGTTGGTTAGTTTGGTCCAATGGCTCCAAAGTAATAACATTAACAACACTTTTATTTTTAACAATCAATTCACCACATACCTAATTTTCATTCTTACAATTTGCAGCTGATGAAAAGCCGGAAGTAAACATATGACCTCTTGAGTTTTGATGCCATTAATGTATGTGTATTATGCAATGCACCACATATAAAACCAATTGGTGGTTATTTCAATATTTTCATCCTCAGAAGAACCAGACTTTATATACATTTAATGGGCGGCATGTTCTATATGTACAGCTTCAACATCTCGAATCATATTAGGTATTCGTAGTACATCAAGAACAGGGCATCCGAGCAGTTCTTTGGAAGGTTCTGGATGTAGAGATGGAACCGCGACAGGTCTCACGAATCCACTCTCTTTATGCTGCCCGGGCAGAAGGGGCACGACTCTGATCTCGTGTTCCTGCAAATTTTGGATATCGGATTTTTATCTTCCAAGTCTAAGGGAAACAATGTAGAAGAGAAGCCGGAATGTAATGTAAAACTTACCAATCGCCATAGCAATTGATGCAAATGGCGTGGCAGCAGTTGAGGGAGTGCCCTCTAAGAAAATCCCTCATTCATCCTTTCCCGGGATGATAATTGGCGAATGCTGCCTACTTATAGTCTTTTGTTCTTACAGATGATTTCAGCTCTATTTAATTCTACAAGGTCCTCCTGAAGTTGTTGTAGCGATGACATTATAATGGCCGAGATGAAATGAAACTCGTCTTGTTTATGTATCAGATAATCATTATAATGGCTGAGATGATATGAAACCCGTTAAGGCTCTGGTACTCGATTTCTTTTTTAAGCATAGATAATCTCACCACACAATGTGCGTTGCACTCATTTATTTATCATGATAGAAGGTTCACAATTCAACTGACCAACAACAAAAGCTAAAGAACATACCATAAAAGTCGCTGATATATGTTTCCTAACGTTCCTAGATATCCTCGGTCTTCCATCTGCGTAAAGCTAAAGAGGAACGAACAAGGAACATTCATTTAGTCTTCTTCTCGCATTGAAATCAACCAAGAGCACGAATCTCACGTGTAACAGATAATGACAATGATCTAACCTTATAGAAAAGTATGTGGAAAAGATTTAGATATCTCGGAAGGAGACGTGTACAAGAACAATCCATCCATTAGAGTAAGAACAGAAAGAGTGGAGCCAAAAGTTTCATTTGAAGGCGAGTGCCACCTTTGCTCTAGAAATTTCACCAGCTCTAATCAAGAACATGTTAAACATATGAATCTGCATAAAACCAGAAAGAATCACAATTTCCACACCAAAGAAAACACTTGAACAACAAACACCAACAAAAGAAAATCATTAACTAAGATACTATCATTCCACCAGCACCAACTTCAAAGCTCACAAGTCACAATACAATGTAAAAGGTCAAAGTAAATGGTTTTAGTTGCGTTAATAAAAATTTATTATGTAACATTACCTAAGCCAAAAATTTAACAAAGCAGGTATCTCCATCCCAATGTCTTCACGTAACATTGCCTGTACATTTCTAACAGTTCACATTACTTTCATCGCCTAGTAAAATGGGAGAGTTCATTGAATATGAGCCTGTGTACGAGTTAGATACTTCTACCAACTTATTCACGTGATGAAACGATTGCCACATTACGCAATTACTAAATATACTAGGACCCTCCCCATAGGACGACGATGTTAAAAAGGTTAGCCAAATGACGACAATGGATTCATGTACCATACAATAACATTCATGGTCGACAATGTGACAGGAGGCTATGTCAAGACTGTATGTCGATTGCCACTAGAAATCATTTTACTGGAATTGTAGGTTTCTAAAATTACAATCCGTAACAACAATAATATCATCCTCCCTATTAGTTATTGTACTCCCTATTTTCTCTATTCATGGAACGTTCCCGTAATTGGGGTGTTTTGTATTAAATAAAATATTTTCCTTTTTTCCCAATGCTTCCCTCAATTTCCTTCAGTGACCTGAGTCTTTACTTCTTACATTTTCATCCACTCAATTCTTCCTGACCAAAAAAAATCAAGCGCCTAAACCTATGACGCCTAAAATAAAAATCGAAGTCAATATTCAGAATTTACTTTTACAATAACAGAGTAAAGTTATTTTTCAACGTATAATTATTTCTATAGTATTTCTGTAAACTACACTATTCACTCTATAAGGGTGACATTGTACCGCGGCATGCATAAAAATATTAACAATGAAAATTAAGAAAATATAAATTATGATACTTTTAAAATGTTAGTACTATGAAAACAAGATATTAAATAAAGCACAGTAGTCCACCAAAACTAGATTAAACTCCACTATCATTTACAACGCCCTTCACCTATATACTAACACCTTAGAACCCACCGACCGCCCAAGGCGACTCACTTGAGTTGCCATCCCCAAGACAACTAAACCAAATTAAGAATAATTTTTTCTACTAGCGCAACTCTAGAACTTGTTGTGTGACTATTGGAATCGTCGCCGTGTTGTTTAAGGAGATGATAGACGTCGACGAGGGTCAGTCGACAGAGCCACCTTCCCACGACCATGTTAATCAGGTGTCAATACACCACATGGTAATCTCCCCAGGTATTGTATAAGAAAGGTCACCACCTATTGGATCTGATGACAGGCAGACACACAAAATTTTCTGGCCACTGGAACTAATGGGTGGTTCAAAACTCTAGTTCAACTCTGGTACTGGGAGGCCATCGCCGTGCCTCTCAAAGATAGTATTTATAGCCCTAATTGCGGCTAACTACTAGAAAGTAGATAGTAGCAAGTCGGGATCGTCCACGAGGAAAAGGTGATTTTATCGAGTGTTAAGCGTAATTAAAAGCACACAAAAAAGTCACTCTAAGTGTGTGGTAACCAAGTTGGGGGGTTTTTGATTTTAGAAAACACTACGAATACTTTAACTAACTAAATCAACCAACAATTAGAGAAAATAATATAACTAAGATCACACTAGCACGAAAGATGTAATAAAGCTTATAACGAGTCTTGGGCGCAATTGGTTTACATTTCTAGTCATCCTTTGATCATCGAATAATTATCCTATTTTTATG
>JAULKJ010295854.1:0-11930 GCA_032355405.1 Rubia balearica | reverse complement strand
AATATTCTGGCCGGATGTTTTTCGTTTTATCAGCGTTCGGGAAAGAGTAAAGGCATCCGTCCCTTCTGCGCTACCTACTACGGTGCACTCCGTGAATGACCACTACTCAGTTTTCCAATTGTCTTGAGCTCAATTCCGTGTGAAATAAGGTTTTTCACAACTCCGTGAAAATGTTCATCATCAATAGGAATACCATTACACATTCGTATTAGTGAATCTGAACAGGATAAATTGTAACTTTTACCTTGACGAATGGGGAAAAATATATTTTAGATTTGTCAATGAACCCTTGCGCAATAGTGGCTGTTAACGAGGTTTCATTTTGGCCTTGCGTTTAGAACATGAAAAAGTCCACCTTGAATTTTATCTACTTTTATTTTTATTTTTCCTCTTATACATATTGTAAAAGAGATTCCACCACCTTGTATGAAATATTATCATGCTTAGTGTTTGGGGTATTGGGGTTGAATGCATCAACTTTAATCAATTTTTTAGTCAACTCCTATTCTATTCAATTTGATCCGATTTTATTTAGTTTGATTAGCTAGTCTCATTCAGTTCAGTTTCAGTAAACTACGTCTTATTCATATCAGTAAGTTTCGTACAAATTCATGTCTCAACTATTTTTTCATACTTCTTTTCATTTTTCAAAATATAAGTTAACTTCACCACCAACAAAGCCAATTCGCCATCAATAAAAATTAAATCAACTCAATTCAGTGTCAAATAGACCTAACTTGAAAATATCTTACCGCCAGTGGTTCTATTTCACTCTTCGCCTGAAATTTGGAGTGTTGATGCGGTTAACCTGGCATTAGCTTATTTGAGCGTTTGAATCGCGCTAAATTCAAAATTTTGATAAATCGGCAAGTTGTACTTTTTCAGGAGTCAGAGGCCAGTATACTCTATTCGTCCCTTTTATTGTGTCTTACTTGAATAGTGTTCAACAAACTTGATGTTGTTTGAATTGTAAAAAACTATAGATATATAAATATAAAAATTATCGTGTGAAATATCACTACAATCATCTTAACACATATTTTAGAATATATAATTTTTATAATTTATTGTTATACAAAAATTAAGATATTAAAATTAAAAAATTATTGATGAATAGTATAAAAAAATGAAGTAAGACAGAAAAAAAGGGATGGAGGGAGTAGATGAATTTTATGTTCCTAAAGATACTCTGGTCATATTTTTGGAATATTCAATTGATATGTTGAGCATGTATGGAACTAAATTTCATTGTTATAAATTTGTATAATTGTGATTCTACTTGTATGAATATACTATAAATTAATTTATTTTCTAATCTAAATAATCTACACACATGTAGAAGTTATAAATGCATGCACAATTTCTTTTTATAAAAATAATAATAAGAAAGGATACTAGAATATATCAAATTTACTATAAATGGTTAACTTAACATCCAACAGTGGTGGACCTACATTAGAGCGCAATTGCCCTACCTTTTTTAAAAAAATATAAACTTTTAATTTTTTTAGTTAATTAATATATAATTTTTTATTAATGCCATAGTTTTTTAATAAAAAATTAGACTCATTGCACCCTTAAATTTTTAAAATTTTAGCACAAATATCTGAGATAGAAGCACCAAATTAAATTATGACCCTCCAAATTAAATTTCCTAACTCCGCCCCTGACATCCAAGTAGTCGAAAACACTTGTTATCTTATCAATAATATGTTAACTCAACAAAATAAAAATAATAAAGTGTTTTTGACAAAGTATATGACTGAAGGGTGACAATAAAGAATAATAAAATAAAATAAGCATTTTATTGAAGCAGTAGAAGTATTTTAACCATTGCTGTGGATATTGTTATATTTTTTTGTAATGTAATCAATATTTACATACAATTTTAATTGAAATTAAGCATTTTAATTTTATAATTTTAATATGATATAAATAGATAACCTAAGGAAATAAAGAATAACATAAGTTAAATGATTTTTATTATATTTTCTTACTAGTGGTCATCTCATTACAAATATTTTTATCCCTTTTTTTTCCTTTAATGAAATTAACAAAACTTATCAAGTAAAAAATTAAGTGATGACACTTTATCCATCCTCTAATTAAATTACTAGGAAGGAACCATGTTGTACAGGGTATCTACCATTGTTAGAGTCCATAGGTTTGCTATTAGGAATTAAGGGGCAGTTTAGTAAATGTATCGAATTTCAAAAGCCAATGGTTATCTAGTTTTCGAAATACACAAACACACTTCCTATAGGGCATCTGATATTGTCAATACTCACGGGATTTCGATTATGACTCAGAGGGACAATTTAGCAATTGTACTGAGTTTTAAAAGTCATTCGTAATCTAATTTTCGAAATACGCAAACACACATCCTTTAGGGCATCTAATGTTGTCAATATTCACGGGATTTCGATTATGGCTCAGAGGGACAATATGGTAAATGTGTCAAATTTCAAAAACTAGTGTTTAATAGGTTTTCAAACACAGAAAGGCACCAAAATGGAAGTTCAAGGGGGCCATTTGCTACCGTTTTTGTCAAAGAGGGCATTTATTATTATATTTTTATAAAAAATATTATGTCACGGAGATAAAATGTAGTTATCGATTGAATGAGTGTGGTTTTGTAAACTCGTATCCTTGTAAGAAATCGATGTGCGATATATCTTTCAATACGCCCTCTCGCGTGCCAGCGTGGAAATACTGCACAACCCATATTGGGCCAAATTAAAGGGGATACACACATCGGCCCAATAGCCCAACCTGGACTCTAATACCATGTTAAATTTCAAGGTATTTTGGACTTTCATATTAAAACCAATTGACACAAAGTAGAAGTGACCCAATACCTTATATATTAGTTATTATCATCATAAGAAATCGATGTGTGATATATTTTTCAACAAAGCGTTACAATACATGGGAGCACTATACAAAAGCCCAAAGGAAAATGATTCTAATCCAATCATTATTCCACAAAAAATGAAATATTACGAAATATCACGAAATATCCTAATGTATTTTAATACTACTTTTCAAGTTGGAGCATTGAGATCAATATCGCCCAACTTGCCAAGAATATTTTGAAATTGTTGACGACCAAAAGTTTTAGTGAAGAGGTCTGCTAGTTGACTGGAAGTGCCAATATAATAAGTAACCACCTCGCTTGACTAAATAAGATCCCTAACAAAATGACAGTCAAACTCAATATACTTTGTACGCTCATGGAAAACATGATTAGCCGCAATGCAAATGGCCGCCTGACTAACTCATAAGAGGCGCATGAGGGGAAAGGACTAATATCAAGCAAAAAAATGAGAGACTTGAGGCATACAATTCAGAACATACAATAGTAGATCTCTTAGTCTTCAACAAACAAACAAAAGACTATACGTTGCTTCTTAGTCTTCCAAGAAACATGTAATTTGCTAAGCATTACAAATATCCCGACAAAGAGCCACTTGTAATAGGACACACAACCCAATCTAAATCACAATAAGCCGTCAACTGCAATAAGCTAAAAGATGAACTTAAATAGTCTAGGAATAATTATCAACAACAACATTTAAAAACCACTCTCAACTAGTAAAAGGTCAGTTAGAAGAACCCAAACATCACAATGAATCAACTCAAGTGGTTGTTATTCATAAATTGTATTTATCGATGATAGACAAAGCAGGGAACATGATTATTAAAATTAGAATGTTTGTCTTTAATAAATGAGACCTAATTGCGGATGTTAGATACTCTCACAGAGACAACAAAGACGATTTATGCAAATATCCGATCGTGTGAAGCCAATATACCGCACCCAAATGCTCACTCGTTCCAATCACTGTCCTTAAACAAATTTCCTGTAATATACACATTTTTCGGTAAGCAAAACTAGACATCTTAATTCTTAAGGTAGCAAGTAATTTAGCAAAAGACAATAAATTTTAACGCAGTTCATAAATAAACAAAACACGCAGAAGAATTATATTTCCAAACCAAAGAATTTCTTGTTGCACAACAGTAGATATGGTTCCATCAAGTAAAATAACATCACCATATTCAACAGCAGTAAGATCATGACGAAGATCCCTTGCGTTGGTCATATAATATGAAACTCCACAGTTAAGAATCCAAGGTAAACTAAGCTTATTGACACATTGTCAGATGGTTTATGTAATTTAGAAAATAAACTCAAAATCGTACTCCATTGAGCGGCAGACCGTGCCGGATCAACAACACATCAATCGAGATTAATAGGGGTGGCGACGACATTAGCAAAGACGATTGAACATGCGAACGACAGAGGACCGACAGCTCAGCAACGTTGACAAAACTTGAGTGGCGCACGGCAGACTCCAGCTTGGCAAGGGCGTCTTGGGCAACGGTGGAGGCGTTGAGTTGATTTGGGGTGGTGACCATTAAAAATGATCGGTTGCGACGATAAGTAGGTTTAGGATATAAGTAGTTTCAAGTTTTTTAGCTCTAAACTATGTAGAATATGAACTTTTGATTGTCTTGATTATCAAAAGTTACACTATATAGTCTTTATGGGTGTGTTTAGGGGTGAAAAATAGACCTGTAAGGAGTGGATCAAGTGAATTGTCTATTTTGAAACTCGGATGGATATGGGTAAAATGAGTAAGGAGTTAAATGGGTAATGAGTAAAATGAGTAATTAAAAAATATGGGTCGAGTGAGTAGAGTCTGTGGGTTGACCGTGAATTTACCCATATGGGTTGAAACCCGTGAATTTACCCAAATGGGTTGAAACTCGTGAATTTACCCAAATGGGTTGAAACCCGCGAATTTACCTACATGAGTTAGTATATCAACACATATGGGTTGGTATATATTAATGGAAAAACGCCAAACCCATTTGGAGCAACGGAAAACCTTGTACAGTGCACCGGCCAATGTGTTGATCGTGGATGCCACCGCCTTTCGCAAGGTGTAAAATGACTCCAGGAACAGTGATTTAATCATAGCTAAAACAAGGTGTCACCTGAAGAATAAAGCAAGGTGCATTTGAAGGTACAATTATTTAAACAAGGAAATCGCAAGGAGTAATTTATATTGTTTGTTTGCGAAACTCAATCAATCAAGATCCAGTAATCTATACTACTATATACTAAAGAGAACTCTTTAGACAAGTGGCAGTTTCAAATTTTGATGAGCTACCCACATAATCTTTCACAATTTTAGTAAGTGGCACCTCCTAAGTTTGACATATCAAGTAGCAAAAAAATTTAGGGAAAAGTGTAAAAATAACCCTATAAAATTGAGAAAGTGCATAAATGACCTTGTAAAATATGAAAGTGCAGAATTAACCTTATCTTTTAGTCAAAATGTGCAGTTTTTACCCATTTAGCCAATTTTCGATGTTGACCGATGTAAGTCCAGCGTTGACCAATAATAAAAGGACATAATTACTCCTGGGCTGAAAATAGTGTTTTTCATGATGACTATGCCCCTCGCTTGATAAAAACCTAACTAATTTGAATAAGGAAAACTGTTTCCTTTCTTCCCCGATAGATAAACCAAGCGACCTCCGCTCCCGCTTCAAATTCCAACATACATTGCCCTCTACTCCTTCCATGCTCGTTGGAATTTCTGTCGGAATCTGACAAAACAGAATTTTTTGCGCAGAATTGGAGGCCAGGTAACATGATTCTTTGAAATTTCGACCTGCCATTTTTCACCCCCTCCATCCCCGACGCTGAATCACTCAACCGTCGGCTCTTCTCCACCACTGAGTTCTTCCCCGGGGATATTGACTGATCCCTAAACAATAAGCTCAGCTTGAGAATCTTCCTCGTGGTGCCGCAGGAGAATCGTGGTTGGGCAAGACCGAGTTCCTAGCTCCGCTGCCACGCTGCTCACCTCGATCGTAACTGCTGCTCACCCCATCTACGATCCACTTTGCTCACCCTATCTCTACCACTTGCCTAGTGGATGCGTTGTCGGTCTCTGCAGCGGTGCTCCTCTGAAACGGCCGAAGCCCTTCCTGGCGGCGCTCACGGTTCTGCCGAGGCACGTGTCCTTCCGCCCACTCTACAACGCGTTGGTGGTATAATCGACAAGTATGATGCCGTTATCTAGCAGCTGTAGAGCTAAGTTGAGGACCCATCCAACGACCACTGAGTCATTATAATCATGTGGGTTATTCAAGGCTAGGAGGTGGATTATCGTAATCCTATTGAATGGGTGGGCTTTAATTACAGTAAGGGTAAGGGTAGTGTTGTCTCTTCCTTTTTCTTTTTCTTTTACAAATTTTTTTAGCAGGGGTATAATCATCTTTTTGTAAATTTTTGGCCAAATTGACCATTGACATTCTGGTCAACAAAGTTCAGGGTTAGATTTGCACTTTCAGATTTTACAAGGTTATATCTGCACTTTCGAACATAACATAAGGTTAAAAAATGAACTTTACTCAAAAACTTATTTTCAAATTTAATTCTTCTCTTAAAGCAATATTTATGCTGAATTGAGATTCTAAAGACTTAAAATGCATCAATTAGTACATTTTCCCTTGATTTACTCATTTGATGTATATCTCTTTATTAGAATAGTCAAGCTTTTCCAACTGATTTACTGCATTTAATATGATGTTATTTCCAAAATATTCTAAAGGCTAAACATAGACTCTACAATTAATGTGGATCGTTTCCCTCTCCTTCCTTGTCTTTCATTTTTTCCCTTTTCTTTCATTTTTCCCTTTCCTTTCTATAAAATTCTACCGGTTACACATATAATGTTGCTCTGACTATATGATGCATGCATGTTGGTCGCTATTCTTTCTAGCTTTATGCACATTGTTTGGTTTGCTATCTAATTATTTGCATTTGACATTTGTAAATATGCTCTTAAACCAAGTAACATTTTTCCAATTACTACTTTATTTGACATTTGTAAATATAATTGACCGTATTCCTTCACAATCCAGATCCTGCATAAAGCAAAAAATATTAAATTCTGCATAAAGCAACATTTTTTCAATCACTTTCATGCATAAAGCTATTTTGTATATGTGCTCTTAATCACTTTTTTTTTCTGGAGTGCCAATTTTCCCACCCCTTCTTGGATGGTTTGGATTTTTTTTTTTTAAAAAAAAACATTCATTGGTTGTATTCTTGGGTGTGTGGTGGTGGGGTGGGTGGGGGATCATTTAATTTTTTTAAATAATCATAAAATATTTTAATCCATAATGATTAATAAAAATTTATATGATATATAAACTTTAAAAAACACAAGATTGGTTATATTTCTTGGTTTTTGAACTATTACATGGTTTAATTAATTTTATTTAATTATGTTGTTTTACGGGATATATACATATTGTAATTTCTATTGTATTGTTATTCTTTTTAATTTTGTGATTGAATAAAATAATTTGAAGTAAACATACAATCCTGATAATTCACAATATAATAAAATATTGAAAAAGTAATTAAATTCACATTTATAAATAATACGATAGAGTCTTCTTTTAAATAAAATTATAGAGAGAACTATTAGATCAAATATATTTTAACAATTGAAAACACTATTGTATTAATAACTAAAGATTATGGTGGATATAATCTATTTTCTCTCATATTCTCATAGGTACAATTCTATTCAGATTCATACATTGGTGAACAATGATATCTAATGGTCATTTTGACTTTTCCTTTTTTAAAACCATATGTTCTTTTTATATATTTACTTGGGAAAAGTGCAAAAATAACCCTATAAGATTATGAAAGTGCATAAATGACCTTGTAAAATCTGAACGTGCATAAATGACCCTATCTTTTAGCCAACATGTGCAGTTTTACCTATTTGGCCAATTTTCGAAATTGACAGATGTAAATCCGGCGTTGACTAATAATGAAAAGATAGAAATACCCCCTCTTAGTAAAAACCTAAACTAAAAATAGAATGACCATTATACCCTAAACTTCTTCTTCAACCCTAAACCCTAAGCTGCTTCTCCAAGTTCAAGCACCCTATACCGCCGCGACTGAGGGCCGATTAAAAAAACCCAATCAACCATTAAAAAATCAGAAAATGAATAAGAATCAAACTACAATCCAATCAACCAAGAACAATCAAAGATTGAACTTTAGACACAGTGGAGCAAAAAACAACATCCATCAAAAACCCATCTGCAACCACCTCTTCCCGGTCGACCACCGCCTCCACCCCATTCACCGGTGCTTCCTCGCCCCACCACCACCACCTTTCCTCGCTGCTCCATCTCTCCGCTGCCACCACCTCTCCCCACTGCTCCCTACCCCACCGCCAAACCCTAGTTCCGCCACCCTTTATACACTTTCATGCAAAATATGGGGTTAAAAACACACTTTTCTCTATTTCATTTTTACTGAAATATTTCTATTTTATAATGTTAATTATATCTCAACTTTCCGTACATCTATTGAAAACATAATCTAATAGAATTATTATTTTAATTAATAATATAATAAACATTTTATCACAAATATCAATTAGTAAATAAATAATTATTCATTTGAATAAATGAATTATATAGTATAGTTTAAATATATTATAAAATTTTAATTTATTCTTCTTTGAGAACGTCTCCTAACATGTGACCTCTCATTAATTTATGAACTACTCACCATATATATATATACTTATACGTTGTATTTCTTAAATTATTCACTAAACTGCTAAAGTTAGTTAACATATTTTTAAAATTAGATTTATTTTAATTAACATTTCATATGTTCTTTCATATCTACACATATATATACATATATAACTAGAGTCTGTCTCTTGAAAGACGGTATTTTCATAAATTATGAAAATATTGAGGTTTAAACAGCAAATTAGAAGAAATCATAATAAAATTTTGGGGTTGCATTAATCGACTCATAAACTTATAACTACTGCATGTTGTATAATAATATTTTAATATTGCAATGAAAAACTTTAATTTATTATAATTATAATTTAACCCGTCTTTCCATATACCTTTTCCCAAGATTTTGCCTGATAACTAAGAATACTTTTGCTATTTTCCTATAAAAGACACATAATTAAAATTTCAACTTTAATTAAATACTTATTAATTCATTATCAATAGAGCATATTCTCAGTACTATATTTTTAATAAAGTAAAATATTTCTATACAACAACTAATATTTTTTTATATAAAACACACACATATATAATTTTTGTTTAAATATAAAAGAATTATTATATGTCAACAAATATCAAGTTATTTTTAAAAATTAAATACATTATCATATTAATAAATATATTAATATATTTTGAATGAATTTTGTGTAATTTTTATACATATATTTTTTATCACTTATTCAAATTATAAATTATATTATATTTATCATATTTTATCATAAATCCGTGTATCGGCACGAGTATTATCTAGTTTATACTAGTGTAACTATGCTAAACATTGCATCAATATGTGGAAATTGCGACGGAAAAAATATCTCTCTATATATACATCAATATGGGTCATATATGAGTTGAAATCTGCAGGTTTATCCATTTTTTTATCTGTGAGTTGAATGATTTTCAACCCACTGGTTGAGCAGATTTTAATCCGACTCGTTTTGACCTAACTCATATTTGACCCATACTCTTTAATTCCCCATATTACCCAACCCATAGTTGACTCATCCGCCCATTTGCCACCCCTAGGTGTGTTTAGTACGTAGTAAGGGTGTTCATTAACCGAATTGGACCCGACTATAAGGATTGGTATCGGATATATGAAATTAAGGTCCTCAATCCAAGATTTTCTCAGATTTCAGGTTCAAGTCGGTCCGGTCTGAAATTTGATTTTACATGTCCAGCCTAGATGGACTGGTATGTTATTTTTATGTATATCTTAAAATTATTAATGAATTAATTTAATATACTCGTTAAGATTTATTCGTGACGGAAAGCATTGTTCTATTATTTTGTAGTGGATTTTCTAAAAATTTCCACTTTACTATTTTTTTTTAAAAATGCTTCAGCTTTTTTTAATACCAAAACTTGAAAGAAAAATAAAATAAAGTTTACTAGAATTCGATCAAACCGTTATGTACTGGTCCAAGTCCAGAATTTCATTACCAGTGTGATCTTCGGTTTAAGGGTTTTTGTGATTTTAGTTTTGATTTCAGTCCGGTCTTAGACCGGCGAACGACCAAATATGCATTTGACGCAAAATGTTAGCCTCTTAGGCATGGGATAAACATGATAAATGTTGACGGTGATCCACAGTGAAATTTCCAACTAAAACAATTAATTGTGAAACTTCATTGAAATCACCGACCAACTAAGTAAACGGAGACTGAGGGCATATACTTATCGATCGAGCATATGTAATCGAAGTGAAAGAGAAAAGAACACTAAATTTTATCAGCACAAGTCTGAATCTCAAACTTCAAACTTGAATAACTCTCCATGAATTTCATTTGCACAATGATTATCATGGGCATTCTATGGTGTCATTTACTTCCCCTCAAAACACTGATCGATAGAACAAATCAACAAACAAGAGTTTATCGCTCATATAGAGGAAAATGAAGAAGGAAAATTAATCCTGAATAGAAAGGGAAGAAGCAAAACAATGTTTTCTCAAAAACAGGATTGAAAGTAAAATTCTTCCAAATAAAAGTGTTACTCCCACCGTTCTCAGTAAAATCCGCACAGTTTCTATTTTAGTCTGCTCAGGCAAATTTGCACCATTTTCATAAATATTCAACCTATGATAGAACTTAATTACCCCTAAAACAATCAAAATTTACATTTAGGTCCACCCCATTCCCAAACTCCAATTCATTTATAAATCCCTACTTAATATGTTTTCTTCATCACAACACAACCGTCTCCACCTTCTTCCTCATTCCTCCGCCTTCCTACACTTCTGTATTCTTCTGAAATCTTTATTTTTAACCATTAACCCGAGCCAGTAACACTTCTGGAATACTTTAATACTTTTAGCCGAGCCTCCCAATCGGTTTCAGGTCTCAACAAGAAAGAATATGGTGAAAAATTGAGGTGGAACTCCAAAAGACAGTGCTGAAACTCCGTCTAAGAAAATTAGGTGGTAGTCAGCATCCCAATCTGAAACCGACACTTCGTCGAACTCAAGCGACAGGTCCAGAAGAAGGCACTGAAACAGTATAACCAAGGAGAAGAGGAAATCGTAGGATGAAGAATAAGATAGCAACACCTCATTATCCTTCGAGTCTGAATACTCCTTGATTCAGACTCGAACTCGGGTTTTGGAGGCGGGCAACTCCGAGAATAGGCGGTGGTTGAGGAAGAAGGAGGATGAGCGGTGGTGCCGAAAGGATAAAGAGAGAGGGGGGGAGAGAAGCGGTGGTGACTGGTGAGAGGGCAAAGAGGTTGAAGATGTGGGTATTTTAAACCTTTCCCACTGTAAAAAAGGTTATTTACATTTATAACCCTTAGGCTAAAAGTGCCAATATAACCATGCAATTTCAGAAAGTGTCAATTTAACCCTAACAAACTATTGAATGTGCCAATCTAACCCTAACTTTCATAAACTTTGTGCCGGTATAACCAAACTTCCTAATTCCGGCATTGACCAAATGAATTCAGGCATGACCATAAGATGAAATGATAAAAAGACCTTAATAACAAACCTAAATTTCTTTTCTTAAAACCTAATGCTGCCTTTAGGTTGTTGCTGTTAAGCTCCACCATCGCCACAACCAAGTTTCGCCGCCGCCATGCTCCCTTCTGCCACTACTTTCCCTTTTTCCTTTAACCCTAAACCCTCCCCCTACCCATCATTGCTGCCCTTCTCCTCCCTCTCTACCGTCGCCACAACCAAGCTCTGCCGGCGCTGATGTGCTTCGTCCCGCCGCCACTTTCCCTTCTTCCTCATAACCCTAACCCCTCATCCTCCCCACCGCCGCTACCTCCTCCTCTCTCCCCCC
>JAULKJ010295847.1:0-11931 GCA_032355405.1 Rubia balearica | reverse complement strand
CTGTAACAACTCAAAAATATAGTAAACCATTGGAAATGCTCTCAGTATGAACTGGAGAGGTAGTTGGGGGGGGAGGGGGGTTAAGTGTGTCACGTGGGCAAGTCTTTTAATTTTATCTATGCCAGTGATTAAATGTGTTCACAATTTCTGGGATATTCTCTTAATATCATTTATCTTTTCTATGCATGTATCTTACATATAAAAAGGCATCGCTATTGGGGGATATTCTCAGTGGTAGTTTATTTGTGATTGAACTGTACACAGTCTCTAGTGTGACTGCTGTAGTGGTTGTGTGTTATGTGTTGTCATTGAAGTTGTTATGTAAGTGTGTAAGTTTTAAACTTCCTACGGGAAGCATAGTGTCGGATTCTGGAGGTGGTTGGGTTATCTACCTAAGACCTTACTAGTTTGGTGGTAATCTATCATGGATGAGTTGGTTGCAGGAGTTATTTCCATTGCTGGCGACGCTTGCTTTGGTACATTTCTTGTTGGATTTTCTAAGGGAGCTCATGCGAGTTATAAGTGTATCACTTAACCATTTGTTTAACTATGTTGTTGTGAATTATTTATTGTTTATTGATGTTTTGTGTACTATATTTTCTAGGATCGTTGATTAAGGTTAGCGAATGCGGGGTGGAAGATGATGAATTTCCATCTCATCTTGTCACCGATTACGAGGGCCGAGGGAAACTGGCGCAGGGAGACCCTAGACTCGTAGCAGCTTGGCACTAGGGGACAAAAAGGTTGTGCAATTGATGAACTCACCTGATTGAACTGGCTTAAAAAATTCGTTCAACTGTGCACGAGTAGAATAAAGTATGCCAGGAAAATGATAATTGTCTGAAGGCGATTCATCATTTCCCAGCATATTTGCCTACTTTTAGGTTGGTGCCCCCGCGTCAGTGGCGCATAACAGAATAGGAGACATGATAACGTGTGAGAGTTGGGCTATGGCCCAGTGCCTCGCTTAAAGTTGTATGATGAGGCTCTAGTGAAAATACATCGCCGCACCACCATTGTAAGCAGGTTGGCTCATAACCTGAGACCTAGATAGTTATCTGATGTATTATTCCCGATCATTCTAAATAAATGATATTAACCGTGTATCACCTTGGCCCTGCAAAACAAATCTCAGAAGTGATTTTGGGGAAAGTGCTCTGACGATCAAGTCAGTAGTCTCCTTCAGAGAATTGATATTTCTTAGCTAAGTTTTACTTACCTCAGCTAGTGCTACTGTTCTTGTATTTATGGAAGATTGTAGCCATGACTCTGTATTGTCATGATTTTCGATCGTGGGATACATCGTGGTCCCTATAAACTCGGTTCATATCTTGGTTCATGGCTGAGTCCTGATTGTGGTTCTGTCTTTCTCAGTTCGTGACTTGGTCCTTTTGGACATGATCCCACTTTTCTCGATTCGTGGCTAAGAGCTTCGGGGTTTGTTTATTAGTTCGCATCTACATCTTGGGCCGGGCCTCAAGCTCAACATTCTATGGTCCATGGGCTAGGTACACCATTATCTTATTTATGTATTAGGTTTAATACTTGAAACAGGGTAATATTTCTCGATGTAATCTGATAGATTAAGATGAGTCAAGTTAGTTATCTTATTCATGGTTGGAAGAAGTGGAAACCATTGTTTGCTTCATGGAATGGTAAGAGATATTTGTGCCTGCACATGTAAATATATAACCCATTTGCGATCGAGTTTGGTTGGGATCAGATAAGTATCTAGCTTCTGTATAACCTACGGGACCACTATTAATTGACTTAGGGTAGTAAAGTCCCAAATCAATCGTACCCTAAAGGTATCAGAATATTTATTTAATACCATTCCAATGTCTCCTCATGAGAGAAGAGCTATATCTCGCTACTGCAAAAACTATATCAGGGGGAGTATTACTTGCCAAATACATCGAAGCCCTAATAGCGCTGAGATATGGTACTTCTAGACCAAGTAGTTCTTGATCATTTTCACTAGGTCTAAATGAATCCTTTTTCATATCGAGTGATCTCACAACCATCGGCGTGCTCAAGGGGTGTGATTCATCCATATAAAATTGTTTTAGTACTTTAGTGGTGTAAGAGGAATGGTACATAAATATCCCATTTTAAAATGTTCAATTTGCAACCCAAGACAAAACTTTGTCTTCCCAAAGTCCTTCATTTTAAATTCTATTTTCAAATATTCCGCAGCCTTTTAGATCTCTTCAGGAGTTCCAATCATATTCAGGTTACCAACATAGACTACAATAATAACAAATTTTGACCCCGATCGTTTTATGGATACGGGAAGATTGGGTCATTTTGAAAACCTTATTTCATTGGATATTGACCAAGGCAATTATACCACATGCACTCGGCTTGTTTCAACATATATAAAGATCGAGCCAATTTGATCGAATAAAGTTCTCGAGAATATGAATTACATTTCGTTGTCAATTGCACCTTCCGGATTTTTCATATAAATATCATTACCAAGTGAGCCATACAAATAGGAAGTCACTACATCCATTAAACGCATTCCAAGGGATTCATTTGCTTCCAGATTACAAATAACGAAAAGTAGTTGCATCCACCACGAGAGAATACGTCTTCTTATAATCAATGCCTGGTCCTTGGGAAAAACCTTGTGCAACAAACCGTGGCTTATAGCGCACGATTTTATCATTCTCATTTCACTTTCGCACAAAGACCCATTTAAATTTACGGACCGCACATCTTCAAGTGTGCATGATATTTTCCAAATACCTTTTGTTTTCCTAAGGAATCCAATTTAAGTTGGATTGCATCTTTCCGTTTTGGCTAACCGTTTTCATGTCTGCATTCGTCAACATCATTGGCCCATGATCCTTATTTTCATTCATTATGGCATATGCTACAACATATATAAATTTATCGTCGACGTCAATTTTGTATCGGTTCCATTTTACACCAGACATGGCATAATTAATCAAGAGCTCTGCATTATAGATATTTTGGAGTACCCGAACATCTGCAAGAAGTTCATTTCCAGTCATTTCGCAAGATTCTTCTAGAAACTTAGAAAATTCTACAGAAATTTTCACCTCGTTTTTGCCATCTGTAATGTTTGCTCCTTTTTTCTTACGAGGATTTTTATCTTTGGAACCAATTGGCCTACTTCTTTTCAATTGTGCCTTTATCTCAACTCTAATGGTAGGTTGTCCTTTGGAGACATCAATTTTAACTGGAGCATTAATAGCTGACACATGTGATTTTGTCACACGTTTTAGGTGTTGGTGTTTTATGAAACACAAGGCTATTTAAGAATAATTGGATTCGAGTAGTTGTGAACACGGGACGTTAAAACAAGTTGTTGGTGTAGAGTTCACACTTGTATAAACTATCTACGAGTTTACAGTTGATAGGATAAAGATTAATTGTGTTGGTGATGACTAACATGGCTTGTCAGGAGTGTGGAAAGATGTATCATTTTGAAATTTGTTATAATTCTGATGGTGATGGTGCGCAATGTCTAAATCCTTGATTGAAAGGATGAGGATGAATTAAGAAGGATAAAGATGTATTGTTTCAGAATTTTAACTACATGACATTTCGTAGACTGATGAAGAGTTGCATAATTTCATGAAATTTTCTCTCTATGTATATGCGTATGCATGCATGGTACAAGAGAGTGAAATATGTACATACGAACACAGAAAAAAACAAACATAACCATGGAAAAGACAAGATTTTCCAGACGTACGCAACAGCCAAAAGTACCGTTACTCAAAAGTATTCTCCTGATTCAAACCTTAGAATATGAGGGTTTTTCGATTGTTTTATTCTCGAAGGGAATTCGTGTAACCCAAGTCTGTAATACGGTCAAATTTCTCTTTAAGGAAAGCGTACGTAACGCGACACATCGATATCCAAGAAAGTTTTTACCACAATCAACCAACATTGATTATAGCGTTCCATTGGGATACAATATTACAACATTTACTCCAATATTAGGCCATTAAAAGAATATGGCAATTGATTTGCTAATATTTGCAAATGAATTATATTTTGAACTTCTAGTTCACATTGCTTTGTATGAGGATCAAAATGAGAAAGAGATGATATATTCCAGTTTTTTATCTTTTGTATTTTCTCCCCCCCTAATGTTTTGTGTTTATTTGATGTTTTATTATTTTAATTTAACATACTTTAAATTTTTATATGATGTTTAATATTTTAATTTTATGTGTAATTCAGTTTTTTTTATATTTTACTATTTATTTTAATTTACGAGTCCGTCTCTTGAAATACAGTTTTTCCATAAGTTATGGAAAGACCATAATTTAAACTGTAAATTTGAAGAAATCAAAATAAAATTTTCGGGTTGTATTAATCGGGTCATAAACCTATCACTCTTAAATGATGCACAATAAAATTTTAATATTGTAACTAAAATCTTTTATCTTTCTATAATTCCAATCCAATTCCGTCTTTTCACATGTCTATGGAAAGATGATCTTTCCCAGAATTTTGCCTATATAGAAAAAAGCAATAAATATTACATGTTTTAGTTAGTAGCCTCAAATACTTTATGTTTCCTATTAGACCTGGCAAACGGGTCTTTTCGGTCGGGTCCGGGTGAGATCCAATTGGTTCGGGTATGATTCAGTAGATTGTTTTAAATTCGAGTATCGGGTCTTGATCGGGTGTGTTCGGGTTCGGGTGTCATTCGATACTTTTGAAAATTATTAGATCGGATCGGGTTTGGTTTAGGTTATTTTGATTCCGGGTAAATTCGGGTATAAATTTTTTGAATTGGGTTCAGATCGAATTTGGATCGGTTGTTTCAGTTTCAAGTACAATTCGGGTGTCGATTTTTTAATCAAGTTCGGTTCAGGTTCGATTTGAGTTAGTTTAGTTTTCGTACTTTTCAGGTACATCTTTTTTCGCGTCAAGTTTGGTCTGATTCTGATATATTCAATTTGGTTCTTGATCAGATTAATATAGCAAACATGTCATTATGATGAAAATGAATATTTTTTTAATTTATTGCTTTTCTAAAAATCTTTCTCGATGAAGTAATCTCTTATATATATATGTACATATTGTATTTTATGTAGTCAAATTTTTAGATAACAAAACATTAATACAATTTTAAAATATGTTAATAATATTATTATATAAATAGTTATTATTGTATATGTTTATTGTACTCTTTCCTTAATAATAATTATGTATGGGTGTATATTTATTTAATAAAATTTTAATTGATATAAATTTTTGAAAAAGTTTATTTTATCTAATTTACTTATTGTAAGCGCTTTATAAAAAGCCTCCTACGAACCCAAGGTTTTATATGCAATTTTAAAAATCATTTTAGCAGTTGGTGGAATGAAAAATGTTGTTGTGGGAAGTTGAATCAGAAGCCTCTTTTTAACTTAAGGAAATCATTATTAACCAACAAATCCACTAACTTTTTCACCACAATAAGTTCTAATACTTGGAAATGTATAAATTAAAATAATTCATAAGTTTTAAAATTTTAAAATATGTTAATAATATTGCTTTTAGATCGGTATTTTATGCAAGATGAGGTGGAAGTATTTGATAGGAAATAAAGAACGGGTATTTTGGTAATGAGAGAGTTGACTAGTATATTTAATCAACCTTAATTTAGTAAATGTACAAGTTCATTTTTTGCCATTTTAGGTAAGAATTGAATTGTGTTAATTTTTGTGGGACGGACGAAAATATAAATTTTACCAATTTCTCTGGGACGGAGAGAGTATTATGTAGATAACTAGAATCAGATATGTTTATTGTTATCTTTCATTAGTAATAATTATATATGTGTATTTTTTATGTGATAAATTTTGATTCACAACTTTTTAACAAAGTTTATTTTTTTAATTTACTCATTGTAAACGTTTTATACAAATATATGCTCGCTTTTTTCTTAATTAAGTGCAATATTAGTTTATTACCTATAAATCCCTTTAGAACTAAATTTACTTCATGTAAACAATTTTGACCGACTTTGTATATAAATTCAATATTTTAATAATAGTAAATTATGAGTCCTATAACTTAATACTAATTAGTAATTAGATATATTTTATTATAACTACGTTGGCTTTATATAATTAAACCTAAATGGAATATTAATAAATATTAATTCTCATTTATTTTTTTAATTGTGTTATACTACTTTATTTAGTTATATTCCTCCATAACTTATCTGATAAACATGTACTTTTGACTTCTATAAACACTTATTATCCTTTATTTAGTATACTCGACTCTATATGGTACAAACAAAATTGAAATTGTATAATTCACCCAGACTTTAAGACTAATGAGCCATGCTCATTTGTAACTTGTATGTTCTTTTTGTTTTCTAGTTGAGTTTACTTTAAATGTCCACGATAATTTTATTTTATTTGAATGTTAATTATCTTTTAACTTCATGAATAGATATAAAAAACTTGACTATGGTGTACGGTCTCACATTCCTATCTAACAAAGTTGAGTTTAAGTATACTAATAATGTATAATTAGTTTATTACTTAGTTATATTACTCTCAAATTAACTTTACTTTATGTTATTAACTCTTACGGGACTTTAGATTGTAAATGCAATATTATTTTAGCTGTAGTTTTATATTCTTACAAAAGAATTGTACGATTGAAAAATATAGATTGAAAATATTTTGTGAAATTTAATGACAACTAGTTTTCCAAAATAATAAAATAATAAAATTTTAATATTGTATGAAATTGTTTCTAAATAATAAATAAAATAACTAAATAATATTAATTTTAGTTTAAAAATAATTTTAAATTTATTATAAATTAATAATTTACATTTTTATTTCATTTAATTCATACATTTAAAGTATACTTTTAAAATAATTTCCTCTAATTATGCTATTTATTACACATTTTAAATTTATGTGTTATTGTAATTTTATATAACATAATAATAAATAATAGTATACTTTATCCGAAACAACATATAATAAAAGTTGTTTGTTATGTGCTGGTAACTGGGGATATTGAAGTCATTTTGACTAACATAAATCCAAGTTACTTATTTTAACATACTAATATTATAATATATTATTGATTTTAATTCTTTACTATATATAATCAATCACAGTTTGTTAAAATGTATAACTTCTAAAGATATATTTAAAATCATAAATATCTCATATTATATCTCAAGGAAACACATAATCTGAAATAGTAAAACGTTCAGTTTTTTATACAATGATAGACTACTTTTGATAAAAATATATATACAAATTATTTATATTTTGATTCCTTACTATATATAATCAATCATAACTTGTTAAAATATACTTCCTCTATTTCATTGGATGTGGCACACTTTTCCTTTTTGATTATTTTTGGGAATTTTTCACACTTTCCTTTTTTGGCAAGTTCCTTCAATTTCATCCACTCATTCTACTTTTCTCTTTCTAAATTCAATTTCATCCACTCAATTCATTCACCTAAATCCAAACACCTAGAGCTATGGTTCCACATCCAACGAAATGGAGGTAGTATAACTTCTAAAGGTACACTTAAAACCATAATTATCTCATACAATATCTATCAATATGACTAAAGAAAATCCAAAGAAACATATAATTTGAAATAACAAAATGTTCGGATTTTTTATGCAACTATATAGTACTTTTGATAGAAATATTTATACATATTATTTATTTATTACACATGCAAGTCAAGCACCATACAATAAAAATTGTTTCCTTGGTGCTATCAACCGGGGATATTGAAGTAATTTTGACTAACTCAAACCCAAATTGTCTAAAAATAACATATTAATATTATAATATGTTACTGATTTTAATTATTTAATATATATAATCAATCATAACTTTTTAAATATATAACTTCTAAAAATATATTTAAAATCATATATATATATATCTCATACTATATAGAGAGATTGTCTTAAATGATACCCACTTTTAGTTTATATTCACAGTTTGGTACCCAAATTTTAAAAATTTTCCATAAAGGTACCCAGTTTTTCATTTATATCCTTAAAGGGTACCTTTTAGCAAAAAATGGGTACCAATTTGGATTAAATTGGTGCCATAATGGTACCCACTTTTAGCTAATAGGGACCTTTTCGGAAAACTTATGAAAATGTGGGTACCTTTTAAGCATAATCTTAAAAATAGGATACCAAACTGTGAATTTCAATTAAAAGTGGGTACCAATTTGAACATTTTCTCTATATCTATATACATCACTAAAGAAAATCCAAAGAAACACATAATCTGAAATAACAAAATGTTCAATTTTTTTTTATAAAATGATAGAGTGCTTTTGATAGAAATATTTCTATATATTATTTATTTATTATATATTTAAAGTCTTGTTTTATACCGGCTAACTGTTAAATGAGGACATTTTATATTTTTTTGAGGTAGAGGACATTTTAAAATTAGTGAGACTAATAAGATCATTTGGTATTTACTTTTATTTATTGCAATACAATACACATAATTATGATAAAACTTTAAAATGAATCTCAACATATAAATAATTACTTTTTAAAAAATCTGAATCAAATATTATAAAAATAATCAGTTTTTATTGTATTCAATATTTTACTATTTCAAACTAAATTAATTATTTCACTTCATGGCTCATATAGTTTTCATTAGATGACTAAACATTAAAATTTTAAATTAACTTTATTTTCAATTTCAATGTAAGACACAAAATGTACATAAAAGTTAACCTTAATATTTTAATTAATAATATTTCGCAAAGCGCGATGGTACTCCCGTTGTTTATAGTTGTAATGTTATTGTCAACTTAATATGATCAAGTTAAAATTTAAGATAGTAAAAATTATATTCACACTATTCAATCATATTCGGGTCTTGTTTGGTCTTGATTAACAATAATTTGAATCTCTTAAAATTTGGGTTAACATCGATTTGGTTCCTTTCGAATCTGGTATTAGTCGGGTATGATCAGATATCCTTCAGGTACGGATCCTTTTCTAGTTTGGATTCAGGTTCAGTTCTGGTGTCAGTTTTTTTCGGGTTTGGTTTCAAGTTTAGGTTTGACTTAGGTTCGGGTGTTGTTCAGATTTTGGTCCAATTGGGACTGTTAATTTTAGTTTGGGTTCAATTTGATTGGGTGATTACATTATAAGGAGTTAGATAACCATTTTTGGGTTTTGTATCTAAATCCTTCATTTTGTAACATAATTTTAGTCTAATGGATTTTTGGTCCTTACGAGCATCTTGATTCTTTTTGTAAGCTTAATTTGTAGATAGCTCGTAAGAACTTTGGAGTATTTTAGTGATGGCCATTTGCAAGCATGGTAGAACATTGAAGGCCACGAGTAAAAACGTGGTAGAAGACAAAAGGGTCGAAGAAGGTAGACAAAAAAGCGGATGAATTGTGATCCGGAAGTTCAAACCAAAGTTATGAAAATGATGGAAGAAGAACCAACCTCTTAGAGTGGAACCATTGGATTCATCTTCTTGAGCACTATAAAATTGACTACAAGAACTCTCGAAACGGATCAACGGTTCATCGAATAATTATCCTATCTTTATGCATTGATCACATATTGATCACATATAAATCGGCTATTACGTCATGTTTTTTGCTACCGAGTGCATAGACAATGCCCAGGAAGATGTACTTGAACTTGATAAAGTAAGTGTACATTTTTTTGTTGTAATATTTCTAACTAACTTTTGAAAAATGTTTAATACTATAATGTTATGTTGAAATTTTAAAAAACGATTGGACACCCTACTCGAAAGATAATATCAACAATGCACGGAATTCACTAGCTAGGCATCTGATTCTAAATTGGTTAGCAACACTAGGGAATCCCAATATTGGTAGGGACACTCAATTTCGATAAACATTGAAGCTTAGAAATGTCTGAACAAGTTTATAGTGATTTATATTCCTATCTGTTGATTATTTCTTATTTAGGATTATCAATAGATTTTTGTTTATGTGCAAGATACTATCGTGTATTGTTTTTAAATTGTGGATGTGTGTCGAGGCTATTTTTGTGATGGGAATTTTAATGAAACAAAATTTATACCACAAGACCAGGTTGTATTTTTGAGTCTGGAAAGTTTTTCGTCTCTCTAAATTTCATTTTCCATTTGTCCGAATATTATTTCAAACACAGAATCAGGGTAGATGAATCACTTTCCAAACTAGGAAATTAATTGAGGGGAAAAATGCATATCCAAATATTTCTAGAAGGAGACCAGGAATGCAACACGAATCCTGAAATTACATTTCATTTTACAAAGAGACAAAACAAGGCTATTACTAAATTCTGATCTCAGAATTAAGAGACTTTCCAGGTTCAAAAAAGTTTATGAGATATGACATACATACCCTTAATCTCGAGTTTGAAAAAAAATTAAAGGTGAATTTTAACCACCTTCAATTAAAGATGGCTTTAATTAAAGATGGTTTTTAACCACCTTCATTGGTGAATTTTAAAGGCGATTCTCGGAATCGCCTTCTTTTCTGGTTCATTAATGGAAGAACCAATATAGGCACTTAGAATGTGCCTTTAAATTTTCGACAGAACCGCCTTTAACTGGCTCATCCTACACTAGTACTAGGTCGCAACAGTTAGATGTGGGAGTAACCCCAATCACAAAATTTGGACCTCCACTATGAGCACCCATCCTAGACCTCAAAAGGAAGATGGCATCAGTACCTTGTGATAACTCTAGAGTCTGTTCCACCCTAGTTGCTATAAACTAAAAATGCTCAATTACCGGGTAAGATACAGTTTCTCCCATTAGGATTTTAATAATACCAATGCGGTAGGTTTGATGCTCATTACAAGAAATTCTACACACGACTAGCCAATTAAGATAATTTTCTATTACTATCTCGGTACTCACAAGGGGGATCTGACGCACATATCCTCTTCGTACTCACAAGACTACCATAGCACCAATAATCCAACATTCCCAAACTAGCATGTAAAGCCTAGCACGATATCATGCAAGGAATAAATCGAGTGTGCATCTTAACATATTTCATAATATAAATCACAGTAAGAAATTGAACTACAAATTAAGCACGATATTTATAACATGGAAAAAGGGATGAATCTAACAAGTCTTAGAAATCATGTCAAATCATGGTTACAAATAACTACCCCAAGAAATAAAATACTTTACTAACATTAGATCTATGGAAATCATTGGAATATATTCCATGAATCTAAGTAGTCAATGAAGAGAGAAGAGAAAGAAACCCTAAAGAGAATTCTTATATACTCCCATCCTACCGACTTAACACAGTAAATTAAAATTAACTAACTACTTGCTTCTACTTACTAACTAAAACTAGCAATCAACCAAGTAAAACATAGTAACAATTGTGTCAAATACATTGATTAACACATGCTATATGGTGCACATCAAGCCCCGCACACTTAAGACTTTACTCCTTCTCGAGTAAACAAAAATAAGAAAAGATCTACTCCCTCTGTCCCTCTAATTGTGTCTTACTTCCTCTCTTTACACTATTCATTTATGATTTTATAATTTTAAATTATGTATAACAATAAATTATGTAAAATAATAAATTATAAAAGTTATATATTTTAAAAATATGTGTTAAGATGAATGTAGTAATATATCACCAATAATTTTTATATTTATATATTTGTAATTTTTTAAAATTCAAACAACATTAACTTTATTGATGAATACTGACATAAAACACAATAAGAGGGATGGAGGGAGTAAGCGAAATGTAGCATGAAAAGATAAGTTAGCCAATGCATTTAACTTATTTCCAAACTACCCTAGTTCCCCTAAAGAAATAAGAATCTTACAACTCTCACACTCATTGAAGATACTAAAGTAACCTAAAAACACAAAATATTGTGAAGAAAAAGGTAAGAAAAAATGATAA
>JAULKJ010295836.1:0-11932 GCA_032355405.1 Rubia balearica | reverse complement strand
CTATCTTTATTTTATGGATTAGCAAGTTAGAAAGTGAATATGAATGCATCAAGTTATTTATAAACCTTAAATTTGAATATGAGTTCATCAAGTTACTTATAACCAGGGTCGTTCTAAACCCCTTTGAGCCAGAGGGCAATTTTTTTAACCCTTCTTTAATAAATAAATTTTTCTTTTGAAATTATTTTGTATTTTAATTTTTTAAGAACATTTTATTTATAAAGGCTCCTTCCATCTCAAGTTGAATGAGAAAATTGATAAAAATGTGTACAACTTCTACTGAAACTAAGAGACTATATATGATGGGATGAGAACATACATAAAATATTTTAAACAAATTCGGGTTCAGATCGATAAAATTTTATTAAATTTATTTATTTATTAGCAAATGAACTAAATTAAAATTCCAGTTCTATTAATAAAATAATATTAATTTAATATGTATAAACATATATTTGTGAACAAATCCGATAAAGATAATTAATACTAGGGTGGGCAAAAAAATCGAAAACAGAACAGAAAATCAAATTATAAAAATTTGAATAATCCGAACCGAATTTAATATATGGTTTTTGGATATCCGAATTGAATAAGTTGAATTCTGAATTTGATTTTTGGATCGGTTTTGGATGTTAAAACTCAAATCGAAACCCGAACCGAATACCGAATTGTAATTAAATAAATAAATTAAATATATGTATATATAAAATAATTAAATTTTAAAACAACAAATTTAAATTTATAAATAAATTTAAGTTGGACGACCAATCTTTATATTTAAAAAATTATCCCCAAACTCTAAAACCTATTATCACCTAACTCTAAAATCTAAGCAAGTTTGGGGAAATAAGTAAATAACACAAGTTAGCCCAAGTAAATTTGTGGAGTGCTTGAATGTGAATGTGAATGTGGAGTGCTTGAAGACTTGAAGAATGTGAAGGTTTTGAAGATGAATATTAAAACGAACTATTTTTCTTTAATCTTAAATGTAATGTTAAAATTGTTATGGTTGAATTTGTATTGTACTTGTTAGATTTTTATTTTAAAACTTTATTTTGATGATGTAGAGATTATATTACATATTTTTATTTAATTTTAAATTAAGTATACTATTTTAGTAATTATTTTAAAAGAATAACACTCAATTCGGTTTATTCGGGTTGAATTCGGTTTCAAATTGAAACCATATTTTGAATTTGGTTCGGATAATTTGGGTAATTCGGCGGTTTCGGTTTTGGGCTTTTAAGGGACAAAACCGAATAAGTCAAACCGTATAAACCAAAAACCATTAAACCAACCTGATGTCCACCCCTAATTAATGCAACATAAATTAATTTATATAGATATTAAATTAATTAATATGAATGAAAATATAATCCTCTTACACAAATGATAATAAAAAATTTCTGTGAGTGCAAAATATTTATAAAAAAATTAAGAAGGAAATTGAACCTAGTAAATCTTCCTTACCGCGCAGTTCCAATTTTTTTAAAAATTTGGATCTTTTATACTAGATTAGTTAACACACTGTTTTACCCATTTCTTAAAAGTTTGGAAAGTTTTTTGCCTTCTTCCCAGCTTAAATACTTTTCAAGTTATCTTGAATTTGTCTCTTCATCTTTGGACCTTTCCTAACTTAAGTGTGCAGCGCACAAAGGCTTTAAAAAAATTTGGGCCCTTCCCAATTTTGGGCCTTGTGTGGTCGCCTTGCACGCACTAGGTTAGGGCCGGCCATGCTTATAACCCCTAAAAGTAAAGTTGATTCCCTAAAGTTCTAGATGAAAGTTTGGTTGTTGTTAGACAATGATGGTAAGTGTTGACCAAGACTGCGTTGACAAATTTAATTGCAAAGATGAATTAAATAAGTGCATGCAAAACTTTTGTAATTTTAGTTATACTAGACGGGGCCATTGCACTCTTTGCTACCTCAACCCATATTCCAAATTACATTATTACAATATGCTGCATGAAACACAAATCCCTCCTTAGTATTTACTTGCAGTGGACAAAACACCAGGTGAATGAAGCTGAAACACAAGAAGCATCACATTCTGTACAACTGGTGTGAAATGGAAATTTCAACGAATGGGTTATCTAGAAAAAAACACTTACGCACCATCAACTTGCATAGATCTTTTATAATTACTCCATCTTGAGCCATCTTAAGAAAAGCTCCAATCTTTCATCACTTGGTTCTTTAGTAGGCACAATGGTTCTTACAATGGTAGGCCTACTGTGGTCCCCTGAACCATGAAGAAATTTATGATATCCATATAGATTGTGTAGTGACTCAAAGTCAAAACCAAACACATTTTGTCAGCTAAAACCTAAACTATACTTTAGTAAATTAAAATAATGGAGCAAGAGAAGTTCCCTACTAAAAACAGAAGCAGCGAGAATCCTGGCAGATAGAATCTCGGGAAACATGTGATTTATCTCACCAAAAAGAGTGAAACCCGAAACGATGGTGAGATGAACAAACATGGTTGCATGCTCAAAATAATCCAGTCTTAAAACAAAATGCAGGTCATCGATTCCCAACTTGTAAGCTCTACACTATTTTTTCTGGCACTGCAGCATGCTTTTAAGAAATGCATGTTTGCTTCATACTCTGCCTCACCTCCCTTCAATTATTTCTTTGGTAACGACCATTCTGCCTACTTAGGTGAGTGAACTTCAGTAGGTTTTTTTTACAATCCTCTTCTATGGTGGTGCTTCAATTTCATGGTCATGTTCTTCCTCATTGTCATCATCAACTTTATCAAGACCTTCTTCCCAACTCTGAGTGTCTTAAAATCCAAGGAAGCCAATCAAACTCCATTCTTGCACCACCCTCCTTCACAATCGCACATACGTACAAGTGGATAAATTAAACTAAGAGGCATCTTCCTATTAATAGGTAAAATAAAACAAATATGAGAATAACTTGACAATAGTGTCAAGACACACATACCGTTTATAGTAACCTAGAACAAAGTATTATGAGGATATGAAGGTGTATCCATCCAATTAAACAGGCTTCAACTTCCTTCAAAGCAATAACAACGATAAACACATTACAGCATTAAAATGTATAAGATTTTTCTTCCATGTGATCGGATTTTTTTAAAATCACGACCTTCTTGTCTTGGAAATTTTTAACACATTAGATCCCGGAAGCTAATTATTTATTCCACTGGACAAAGAGTTTGTATTCCAAATATATATAAATGAAAATTACAGTATCAACACAGTGCAATCACAGTGCACGAAAATTTCAAACCAAGCACAGATCGACTTGTGCGGAATAGCTGGAGATAAAAGAGAAGAAGACATAATAATGAGAGTATGATATGAAGACCAAAAAATAGAAAATGGAATACACGTGTAGCCCAGAAGAACAGCAGATGACATGCACGATGCCATATGTAATCGGGAGTAGGGAGAAGAACAAAAAAAAATTATTTTTAGGATGATAAAATCTACTGTAGAAAAGGGTTTTCGAGCTTTCAGGATTAAACCTGAAAATTCAATCTTTCCAGCATATCCCCCAAATCTAACAAAAACCCATTAAAACCATCACCGATCAAACCAATCAAACACAATAATAAAATTTAATCAAATGAAATGAAATTTACAGTACTAACATAGTGCGATGAAGTGGCACAAAACTTTGAAATCAAGCCCATATCGACTTGTGTGGAGAAACTGGTGATGGAGGAGAAGAAGATATGAGTTTGAGAGATAATATAAAGACAAAAAAACATAAGAAAATGGAGTTCCCGTGCAGCCCAGAAGAACTCCAGTGACATGCATTACGTCACGTGTAAGCAAAAATTGAGAGAAGAAGTAAAAAAGTAGAATTTTTCGATGACGAAATCCACTGTAGAAAGGGGGATTCCGTACTTTTAAGATTAAACCTGAAGATTCAATCTTTCCAGCATATCCATAAAATATAACAAAAAACCATTGAAACACTCACCGATCAAACCAATCAAACACATTAAAAAATTACCATAAAAGCAAATGAAAGTTGCACTATTAAGGCAGTGTGATAATAGTGAACAAAGTTTTCAAATCAAGCTCATATCAACTTGTATGGGAAGCTTAAGAAGGAGAAGGAGACATAATTATAAGAGTACGGCATACAGACCAAAAATCATAGAAAATAGAGTACACCATAGTCTAAAACAAATCCAGATGACATGCACGACACATGTGTAAGTAGAAGTGGAGAGAAGAAGAATTAAAAAGTAATATTATGACGACGAAGTCCACTGTAGAGATGGGTTTCCGTGCTTTTAAGATCAACTTGTGTGGGAAACTTGAAAGGGGAAGAAGAAGACATAATTATGAAAGTATGCATACAGACAAAAAAATATAAGAAAATAGAGTACACGCATGGTCCGAAAGAACTCCAGATGACATGCACGGCACCATGTGTGAGCAGAAGTGATAGAAGAAGAAAAAGAAAATGAATATTCTAACGACAAAGTCCACTGTAGAAAGGGGATTCCGTGCTTTTAAGATTAAACCCAAAGATTCAATCTTTCCAGCATATCCACCAAATCTAACATAAATCCATGATAGCCCACACTGAATATACCAATAAAACACATTAATAAATTACCATCAAAGTTAATGAAAATTATAGTATTAACGCAGTGCGATCACGGTGCACAAATATTTCAAATCAATCATAGATTGACTTGTGTGGAGAAGCTAGAGATAGATGAGAAGAAGGCATGATTCTGAAAGTATGATATAAAGACCAAAAAACAATAGAAAATGGAGTACACGCATATCCGGGAAGAACTCAAAATGACATGGACGACATCACTTATAAGCGAAAAAAATGTGAAATTTCTGACAACGAAATTCACTGTAGAAAGAAGCTTCCATGTTTTTTAGATTGAACCCAAAGATCCAGTCTAACAAAAAAACCATTAAAAAGCTCACTGACCAAACCAATCAAACACATTAATAACTTACCATCAAAGTAAAAGAAAATACAGTAGTAATGCAGTGTGATGACTCTGCATGAAGCTTTCAAATAAAGCACAGCTCGAATTGTGCGGGAAGTTTGAGAGAGATGAGAAGAAGACATAATTCTGAGAGTCAGACGTATAGACCAAAAACATAAGAAAATAGAGTACACGCGTAGTCTGGAAGACATCCAGATGACATGCCCTGCTCCATGCGTAAGCAGAAGTGGAAAGAAGAACAAAGAAAATATGAAATTTCAGACGACGAAATCCACGGTAGAAAGGAGCTTCCATGCTTTTAAAATTAAACCACGGATTCAATTTTTTCCAGTTCATCCACCAAATCTAACAAAGTCCCATTAAAACCCTCCCTAATCAAACCAGTCAAACACATTAATAAATTATCATCAAAGTATATGAAATTACAATATTAACGCAATGCTAACACTGCACACGAAGCTTTCAAATCAATCCCCTATCGTCTTTAGCGAAGAACCTGGAGACGAGGGAGGAGAAAACATAATTATGAGAGTAGGATATAAACATCAATAAAAACATAATAAAATAAAGTACACACGTAGCCCGAAAAACTCCAGATGACATGCACAATAGGGATGATCATAAGTCGAATCTAATAAGACCCAGACCCGACACGGAAAAAAGAGTTAGATTCAGACCCGACCTGGACTCATAGGGTCTGAAAATTTTAGACCCATACCTAAATCTGATGGGTCTAACGGGTTTTGAGTACAAAACGAATCCTAAATTGATCTAACTTATTTTTTCTCCACTAAATAAAACATATATTATCTTATATAAAAATAATTCAAATTCAATATGAACCTGAGTTAATATTTCAAGAAAAAAAATTGTAATCCATAATATTTATTGAATTGAAAATAAAAATAAAAATACAGAGGAAATATGAAAGTGGATTTAGGAACTAAGGTAAAAAAAATTATATTATATATGTGTGTGTGAGAGAGATAGAGTTAGAGTTATGGGTCTACAGGTCTGGATCAAATTAAGTCGGGTTTGGATTTTAATATTTTGTACTTGAATCCAAATTCATTTTTAGAAATTTAGACCCACGCCCCTAACTTTTTTGGACCCATATCCGACTCAATGAATTTAGACCCTGGGGGTTTGGGTAAGGTCTTAGACATATGCTCATCCTTAAATTTCATAGTTCTATGAGTAAGTGGAAGTGGAGAGAAGAATATATGTGTGTGTGTGTGTGTGGAAGGGATCTATGTACACCCTTATTTTTACACCAAATCTCAGTCATTCATCCAACATAATCTCACTCATTCATTAAATCTATTTTTAGTAAAATAATTTCAATCATGAGATTAGATTAGATGGATTGTTAGGATTTGGTGTAAAATAAGGGTGTGTATTGAACCATTCCCGTATGTGTGTCATTTGAAAAAATCCATAGTCAACTCCTTTTATACTCCCTGCTCAACTTCCACAACTATTTTATCTTTTTGAGAAAAAAAATGTGCCTTTTGAAAGAGAGACACAAATAGAGAACCTGAGGGAGTATATATAATCCATAGTCGAAAAAGGACTTCGGTGCTTTTAAAATGTACTGATAATATACAAAAATACTCCCTCACCCCACCACTAATTATATGTTTATTTTTTCACAATTTTCAATGATCATGTTTGAATGTTAATATCTCGAGTTACATATAACAATTTCTCATAAAAAATAATATTTAAAAAATAGATGTTAAAATGAATATAATAATATCTCATATGATGTTTTTTTTATAAATATATTAATTTATATTTAAGGTTAAAGTTTACCAAATTTGATTTAAAAATAAACATGCCAATAATGATGAGACGGAAGGAGTATATTGTCAGTAGACCAGCAAAATAAGTACTCCCACCGTCCCGAAATAATTGACTCACTTTTTATTTTTGTCCTTCCCATATAAAATGACACATTTTCTTACCCAAAATGGAAAAGAATATGTCATAAAATTCCTACAAATATGCTCTTTAACTTGAACAACTTTTTGACTGGACCCACCGTTTTTCCAATATATCCCTATGTTTTCACAACTATTCTCTGTCACGTTAGTTTATATAAAATATTGAGGCAAAAGTGTATGTGCCAATTATTCATGACGGAGGGAGTATTTCTTCAGCAACATAGCAAAATTCATCAACAATGGCGGAACATGGGGGGACCAGGGGGTACCTGGTCCCCGCCAACTTCTATTTTATCATTGTTATTCTGCATTTTTCTTGTGTTTTGTTTGTTTTTGTATGGTAAAAAGAGGTTTTGATTCCCCCAAAATAATACTTACGGTAGAATATATGTAAAATATTGAAGAAACATAGTATGCAGATTAAGATCTAAGAAGCTAGTATTTTAAAATGTTAGGATTTTTTGTTTTAAATTGTAGACTCCAAAAAGAAATATATTTTCTTTTTATATAATTTTACCTCTAATATTTATCCAAATTATACTCGAAAAAGATTTTAACAAAAATAATTTTTATTTTTAAATGTTTATCCAATTAAGATTTAGTTTTTATCCAAGTTATGCGCAAGTTTGTATAAAAGTTATACACAAGTTTTATTTAATATAAAACTTTTGATTCCAATTAAGATTTAGTTTTTTTCTTAATACCAAATTAATATAAATAGATGTGACATGATTTAGAAAAGAGTCTGTCTCCTGCGAGACCGTCTCATGGTGAGACTAGGAATATAAGGAAGAATAGAAAAATATAATAATAGTAAGGGGGAAAATGGCTAATACTTTGGTTAGTGGGTATTTTTTTCAAAACCTTACTAAAGTTTAGGGGTTAAATTACAACTAGCCAAAAATATATATAACCCCCGTCTTCTTCAACAGTCTCTGGCGTCGTTGCCTTCTTCCACCGTCTCCTTTGTTGTCGTCGTCATTCTTGTGCTTCCCTATGCGACTTCCCCGTCGTCCCTGTGCATTTTCTTCACTATGCATTGCCTGATTGGTTGATGAATCTCCTATGACGAGGAGATGAATTTGTCACTGGAGGCCTGGAATTCATATCACCGCGTTTAACCCTCATAATGAGGGCCATCGATTCATCTCGTTGGAGGAAAATTCGTTGCGTAGTCATCGAATTTGAAGCCTCGACGGCAACGAAGTAGGACGATTCGTCTCGCCAGAGACGAATTCATTGCGTAGCCATCGAATTCGAAGCCTCAACGGCACCAAAGAAGGATGGTGATTTCACTCGACCTCGAAGCCCTTCTCGATTACAGCAACAGTGGGCAAGTATTCTTAGACATCTAAGAAACAGCTGCAACAACATAAAAATTAGCAAAAATCGTAATAAAACCCGAGATACAACACAAGAAAAACTGGGCATCAATTGTACACTTAAGCATGAAAACACCATAAACATCAAACGCTTAAATTAAAAAATCACACCAACACAGATAACAATACTTAAAACCTAAAAATGAAACATCAAACAGAAAACAAGAAACACCAATAACATTGTCTAAAACATCACTGCTGAAAATTAAGAAAACTTACAGATTCTCCATCCTTCTCTATTGCAGCAGCAGAGAGGCAAGGTTTCTTAGATATCTAAGAAACAACACCAACAAGGAAAATATTAGCAAAAATTCGTAAAAACAACTCACCAAACACACAAAAAATAGAGAAATCCCCAAATATTACTCAGTATAACCTACATAAACCCTAGAACATTGAACCATCGAAAAAAACAACTAAATATGAACAAAAAATCATAGTGAAGACATTACCCGGGAAGATAAATACAAAACGAAGGTTAAAATTTTGTTAGATCGCAAGAAATCAAAGCTAAAATCGGCAAAATTGCAGAAAAATGAAGCGCAACTTCCTTGCATTCTTTGCGAATCACTGTGCTCGAGAAATATGGAAGAAAATGGAGAAAATGTGCGGTCGAATCGACGGAGAGGAACGGTTGAAATCTGGAGCTCTGAGAGAAAATGAGAGAGAAGCAGAGCAGTTGCAGGAAAAATATGAGAGAGATGTGAGGGAAGAAGATGAAATATTAATATTTGTAACTGAACTTAAATGTAAATTAACTAAATTACACACCTAGCCCCCAAACTTTTAAAACTTTAATTAGAAACCACATATTGAATTCTTTACAATTTAATACATGGTCTCACTGTGAGACTGTCTTATACAAGACTTTGTCTAATAAGTCCGTCTCCTGCGAGACCATCTTACCGTAATACCGAGGATTAAAAGAAAATTAGTAAAATGGTAAACCAAATTTGGGGGTAAAAGTATAAATAATTTAGATTTGGGGTCTGTAGTGAAAACAACAAAAAAATATAGGGATCAAACAACAAAAAATAAAAAATAACAGAAATTGACTTATCCCCTTCTTTTCGCCAGCTCCGTCATTGGCTCCTCACCTCTCCGTCGTTGCCGCCACGCCTCTCTGCCAACGCCGCTACTCCTATCCGCCTTCACTGCCTTATATCTCCACCTTCACCACCTTTCCTTCTTCGCTGTCACCTTGCCTTCTCCGCTGTCAATCTGGCATGTGAAAACTATCTCCAAAATTGGACGCCTCGCCTTCTCCGCCATGTTGAACCTCAGAAATCGGATGAATCACCTTCTTTCACAATCGTTGCCGCGTCTTCTCCCCCGCCTTGCCTTCTCTACTATTGCCTCGCTTTCTCCAGCGTCAATCCGACATTTTTTTGCTATGTTCATCCTTCGATTTCCGGAAACCTACCTCTGCAATCAATCCCTAAACTATTTTTGGAAACCTACCTCTGTTTGCTGAAATCAATTGCCGGATTCCTATCCTTCATTCATTGAAATTGATCGGACGCCGGCATTGGATTTGTGATTTACATAAATCTCCGGTGAAGATTTGCAGAACGCCGGTGTCATCATTCCTGTAATACTGTAGCCGGTATTACTGTAGCCCAGTTCATTTTGGGAGGGAAAAATATATTTTTGGGCTAATATTGAGCCTTAATACCCTAATTCACATTTAATTAATAACACATCAAACTAAAAGTAAATATAATCAATTTAAAAATAAATATCATCAAATGAAAACTCTAAATAATAAAATTTAATAATTGTGAAACATCAAAACACATCAAAACAAAAATATTTAAAACATCAAATGTAAAAAATCAAAGAAACAAGTCAAAATATTCAAACGTTAAATAAATATACTAAAAAATACAAATTGAATATTAAATAATTACAGTTAAATAAATATAATTAAAAATCAAATGAAAATATTATAAACATCATTATTAAAATTTAAAAGATCAATTCATACTATTGAAACATCAAATAATACATCAAATAAAAAACTAATATTCAAAAATAAGAAACATCAATATAAATTTTTATAAATGACATGTTGAAAAGCTAAAATATCAATAAAAAAGTTAAAAATTCAAATTGAGATAATAAAATATCTCAAAAACATTAATTTGAAGTTTTACGTCAGAATGTGAAAATTTCAATCGCCATAACTATCGAACCATCAAACATCATTCATTACAACAGAGTTCAAATGCCATGAAAGATCGCTAACGTAAATACTGGAAAAATTCAAATCAAGCTAAAGCATTAATAACAATCAAGCGCCTCAACACTAACAATCAACAGTCATAACTGAAAAATCAATGTCAAACAATATATGCTAAACAATCAAATTCTATTTTCCCCCGACTTATTCTCTTCGCCGTTGGTTTTTTCACAAACTTACCTTCTCCTGCTGTTTTGAAGAGGATGGCTCTCATACTCCATCAACACATAGATCAAAGGTCGACTGTGGTTCTCTGTTCAATGGAACACCTTCTGAGCATGATTCCTCATACCATTTTTTATTAACTCATCAATGACATCGTAGAGCTCTAACTTGGAAAGTATTCCTGTGAAATAATATAAAACATCACATAATAAAAACATCAAGATCTGTAATTAAAACATCACAAGAGCACACATAACATCACTGACAACTACATTGAGAAACATCACATACAGTATTTAAAAAATCAATCTCAAAATTTAAAAATATAACAACACACACTAAACTATCAGAAAAACAAAACTGAATATCAGTTGTATACTTAAACATGAAAATACCACAAGTATCAAACATTGAAATTAAAACCCTAAACACACATAACAATACTTAAAGGTTAAACATGAAAGATCAAAGATAGAACTAGAAACATCAACAACAACTTCTAAAATATCATAGTTGGGAAAAAACTTACAATTTCTACTTCCTTCTTGATTGCAGCATAAGTGGGCAAGTATTCTTATACATCTAAAAAATAGCAACAACACAAAAATTAGCACAAATCGTAACAAAACCCTAAGATATCACGATAAAAAACAACAAAACTGAACATCAATTGCAGACTTAAGCATGAAAACACCACAAGTATCAAACACTGAAATTAAAACATCACACCAACACAGGTAATAATACCTAGAGCTTAAACATAAAACATCAAACATAAAACCAAAAACAGCAACAAAAGTATCTAAAACATCACATCTGAAAAATAATAAAACTTACGAATGCTTCTTACTTCTAGATTGTAGCAACAATGGACAGGTGTTCTTAGACATCTAAGAAATGGCAACAACAACACAAAAATTGACACAAATAGTAACAAAACCCTAAGATATCACACACAATCAAAACCCTAAGATATCATACACAATCAAAACTGAACATCAATTGCATACTTAAGCATGAAAACACCACAAGCATCGGACACTAAAATTAAAACATCAAACCAACACAGATAACAATACTTAAAAACTAAACAGAAAATCAGAAACATCAACAACAGTATCTAAAATATCACATCTAAAAATAACAAACTTACAGATCCTCCTTCCTTATCGATTGCATCAGTTGTGGGAAAGTACTTTTAGACATCTAAGAAACAACAACTACAAACAAAAA
>JAULKJ010295835.1:0-20793 GCA_032355405.1 Rubia balearica | reverse complement strand
TAATTAGTCAAACCCATTCAAATTCATCTCAAATCTAAGAAATTTCATCAATCAATAATCATAATTAGTTGTCACACTCAATTATAACCTAATATTAACGAACGATAATCACATAGATACAAAGACAAAGTCTCCCGGGTTTTAACAAAAACCTAGCAAAGAATCAATTCATAATCTTCAACTAGTTGATCATTCTAGTTTAAATCATGCATTAATCACACAAAAAAGTTTAAAACATAGTTGATAATCAAAGCACAAAATAGGGTTAACCAAGTCTCACAATATCATGCTAGAAATGCTTATCAATTGCTCCCAAGATGAAATCTATGCTAGATAATGAAAACCGATAACAAATCTATGAGAATCCATGGAGGAAATGAAAAAACTGAGAAAATATGAAGCAAAACTAGGGATTTGAGATCCAAAGTCGGGCTTAGACAAATGGAGAAGAAGGGGGCTATTTATAGTCCAAGGAAAGTGTCAAATTCTGCTCTGATACTGCGGCCTACAGAGGAGGCGCTGCCCTCTTCTTGTTTCCTTAGCCACCGGTGAACTGCTGATCCATTTTGAGAATTCTTGTAGTTGATTTTATAGTACTCGAGAAGAAGAATCCAATGGTACCACCCTCAGAGGCTGGTTCTTCTCGGATCATATGCAGAACTCGGTTCAACTTTCGGATCACAATTCATCCGCTTCTTTGTCTTCCTTATTTGACCCTTTTATCTTCTACCACGTTGTGAATCGTGGCCTTCAATATTCTACCATCCTTGAGAATGGCCTTCATTAAAATACTCTAAAGTGATTACGAGAAATCTACAAATTAAGCTCACTAAAAGGAATCTAGATGCTCGTAAGGACCAAAAATCCATTAGACTCAATCTAGGTTACAAATTGAAGGATTTAGATACGAAAACCGAAAACGGTTATCTAAACCCCTTATGATGTAAACCTACCTAAATCTAGCAATCTTCCAACAAAAAGATAACAAAAGAGATGTTAAATGCTTCGGAAAATACATGCATTTGACGTCTCATCAAATCCCCCACACTTTAACCTTTACTCGTCCTCAAGTTAACAAGAACAAGAAAAGAGTTAAGTGTAAACTAGCATGCAAAGGTTTCCCAAAACACCGAACATCTTATTGCTTGACTACCCAAACCCCCAGAATATAAGAATCTCTCACACTCTCACATCCCAAAGTCTAACATAATCTAAACACCCATCAAACCATACATATTATGTCAAGCTAACTTACTCTACCCAATAGAAAAATCAAGAGAAGCATAAAATTTTCAATTTCTCTCATTTTGCCTAGGAGCTCTCTCTGGTTTTCATCCTAGCTTCACACTTTTTTTTCTTTTTCAATTCTCACCCTCACTTTTTTTCACACCATTTGACCTCTCATTTTTGCATAGGTTGCCCTTTCGGGTTTTCAACCTATCCAGACCCTTCAATTTTGCCAAGTTGCCCTCTCGGGTTGAATTGCAAGGGTTAAATTGTAAATTATCTTTACAATTGTAAAACACTGCCTCACATCCTCTTCCCATCACCGTCGCGGGATAATCTTCAAGATTTTCTAGCGAAACATCACCGAAAACTTCCATTAGTTACCTACCTAGCCCCCATCACAAAGCCACCATTGATTATGCAGATTCTTCGAAGTCGGATTTGACCAAAATCTTATTTTCATTTCCATCGCAATGTCATTTTGACAAAGTTTTAGATCTGGTGATTGAATATCCGGCGCCGGGGAGGTTACCTTTCAATTTCATCTCCATCGCATCTATTGTTTTCTTTATGCAGTTTTAGGCAAGTAATAGGTAGTCAAGTTAGGTTCTTGGCAAATAATTTTACTGAAGAAGTTGGAAATTTCCCTGCTATTGAAGCTTCCAGATCCGAATGGATTGTCTGACCATTGAAAGGGTTTTTATCCGTTTTTAATTTTTCTACCGTAATTTGAATCAGAAGAATTTGGGCCTGATAATTTATTTGGGTTTTAATTCATTGAAAACTCAAATTTAAATATTAATACACCACTAAAAATACTAAAAAAATTAAAAATTAAATATAAATACTAAAAAAATTTGCACATCAAAAAAATTTAAACATTAAATGAAAACACTAAAAATGCACGTCAAATTAAAATAGAAAACAATCGAATTAAAATATTAAAATATACATCAAAACTAAAATATTTCAACGTCAATTAAAAACACTAAAATATGCATTAATTTTAAAACATTAAAATGTGACACTGAATTGGGGAAAGAATCTGTATTAAGATTTAGAAAATCAACTTTTTTTTTAAACATCAAGATATGTATACATATATATATTTATATAAAAGTGTAATATTCAATCTCACCATGAAACGGTCTCATAGAATACTTTTTCAAATAATAATTCTTGGTCTTGCTTTGTGACAGGCTCATACAAGGCTTTGTCAAATAAAAATAGTTAAACATAAAACAAAAACACTAAATATAAAACATCAAATAAGAATGTTTAAAAATCAAATAAAAATAATTCCTAAAACATCAAATTAGAGCGTTTGAACATTAAATAAAACACTAAAAAATAAATAATATTATTGTTAAATATCAAAATTAATTCTAATAATACACATCAAATAGAGATAGTTAAACATGAAGTAATTAAATACACTAAAATATATGAAATAAAAATTAAAAAAAGTTAATCAGCGAATAAAAACACTAAAAATGCACATCAAATTAAAATAATTAAACATCAAATTAAACATTGGAAAAACATATCAAATAAAAATAGTTGAAACATCAAATAAAAACAATATAATAAACATCAAATTAGAATAGATAAACACCAAACCAATTTACTAAAAACACATTAAAGAAACTTAAATACACATAATTTTAAAATATCAAGTGTCACAACAAAATGTGACACTGACATCGGGAAAAAAAACCTCAATATTAAAATTTAAAAAATTAATTCCCATTGTTGAAACATCAAAGGCTATACAAAATAAAAATAAAAATATTCCAAAATAAATATGCATCAATATAATTTGTAAAAGGACGCGTTGAAAAGCTAATACATCAATGAAAATGAATATATAAATTATAAATTAAATTTTAAGATAATAAAATATTACTAACTACTGTCAAAATGTGTAAAGTGTAAAAAAATTAAATTTAACATGCAAACACAAGATTTACAATAAAATATCAAAATTTAACTTTCAAACACATAAATTTAGTAAAAAAATATTCTGAAAAAATATCACAATGTTTGGTTGAAACATCGAGCACTGGTAATGAAACGTCAAGTCTGGTGCTAAAAACTCGCACATTTCGTGAAAATTAGGAAAAAATTGATCCACGAATTTCTTTGACCCGGATTTCTGACTTGCGAGATTCTTATGAGCCGGAATCATTAATTCCCTTAATATTTATGCACGGGACCCCTTAAAACATGGTATTTACACCCAAATCCCTCCTTACTCTCCCAAACTTTCTTTAATTGTGTTTGGAACTCCATCTCTAATTAAACTTCATTATATTGCACATTAATCCTTGGTCTCGCTATGAGACAGTCTCATACAAGACTTTTTCATAAAACAATTAGGCCTAGCGAATTATAAACTAATGCTTCTTATTCTATACATATGTATAAATTAGCTACTCATAATTTATAATTAAACGAATCAAATAAAGAATATAATAATTAAACATAATAATATAATCTAATAATAAAGAAAACGCAACTAACAAAACTAATGAACTAACCAAACCTGATCACTATATTGAATCTAAGCACCAAGTAACTGCACAAGTTATCCCAGAATCTATAATTATGCACGTAAAATTTATTCCTGCGAGTTCTCTGAAACACAAAACTAACGCATGCAACTAATTAAACTAATAACAATATTGTCCCAATTCAAACTACACACTTTGACTTTCAACATTTGACTCAAAAAATGTTTGATCCATAAGTATCTTTTATTAAGGATAACTAAAACTTGTAAAAAAAGTTGATATTCTGAAAAAATATGTTATAACGAATCAAACAAGGTATCACTCAATAATATTTATGACTATACACATATTCAATTTTGGGATCAAAGTCAAGAAATTTTGACTAAATGAATAGTTAAATTGCAGTTTGAATTGAGACAGAGGGAGTATAAAACTTCCGTCCGATTTTTTATATGTCCCCAAACCCTACGTTTTCCAATCTTATAAATGAATTGAAAAGTAAATAAAATTATATAAAAACTACAATTATTAATATGACTAACTAAATAATAATAAGAAAAGTAAATATCTTTTTTCTTAAAATTATATAAATTACAAATGCCAAAATCACATAGCAATATTTCTTCATTAATTCTTCAATTCTTCACTTCCTTTCCTTATTGCTTCTTTTCTTCTTTCTCTTCAAATGTTGGAATAATGAAAATTCATTATCCATTGGAGTATACTACCTCATTAAAATATCCGATGGGAAAAGAGTGTAGTGTTAAGTTCCCATTTAAGCTACAAAATCCTTCAATTTCTCATCTTTCTTGCTTTCATCTCCAAAATCCTCCAATCATCAAATCTGCACAAAAAACACGCCTAAAGTGCACATTATCCCCATAAAAGCTCAATTTAATACCCCAAATAAACAATACTAATCACATACATCAACGATGTGGACACTTCCAAATGTGTCAAGATAGGAAAATATCTTCCAAGTGAAGTGAAAGAAAAAGTGACAAAAATCCTGGGAAGTCACAAAGATACATTTGCATGGATTGTACATAACATGGGAGGAGTCGACCCAGATATAGCTGCCCACTCTCTAAATATCAACAATTCGATCAAGCCAGTTAAGCAAAAGCAATGAAGCTTCACCAGTGATAAACAGATAGTGAACGAATGAAGGTTAAAGCATGGCTTCATGCCGGTATCTTAAGAGAATTCATTTATCCAAAGTGGTTGGCAAATCCAGTTATGGTAAAATAGAAAAATGCAGGATGGAGAATGTGCATAGACTTCATTGATCTAAACAAAGCGCGTCCAAAAGATTGCTACCCGTTACCTGAAATTAACCAGTTGGTGGAAGCAATATCAGGATGCAAAGTCCTAGAATTCTTGGATGCGTACAAAGGACACCATCAGATAGTGTGAATCCATAAGATGCTGAAAAACAGCTTTCTTAACAATCTTTGGAGTGTTTTGTTATGTGAAGATGTTATTTGGCCTAATGAATGCTGACGCGACGTACCAAAGAGTCATCAAAACTGCATCTCGCAAACAAATAGGATGAAATGTTGAAGCATATGTTGACGACATGGTGATCAAAAGAAAAAAGGTGTGCCAGTTTGCGTAGGACTTTAATAAACCCTAGATACACTAAGGGCTACTGCCATGAAACAGAATCCTAAGAAGTACATAATGGGAGTGGGGGAGGGAAATTTTTTGGGTTTAAAGTATCCTCGAAAGGAATTGAAACTAACCCAGAAAAGATACAAGCAATAGTTAACCTCTCAACCCCGAACAGTCAAAGAAGTACAAGTGTTGATGGGATCACTAGCATCACATAACAGGTTCATCTCAAAAGCTATGGAAAAACATTTCCCATTGTTCGACATCCTTAAAAGGGCTAAGAAGTTCAGCTGAAGCATATGAGTTGTTGGAAGAACAGCTCTAAGCGTTGCAACGCTAAAGTCACCAATTCTAGGAGAGACTCTATACATGTACTTGGCAATTTCAGTGATTTTGGTCTTGGTTCATCAAGAAGGTAAAAAATAGGTGCCGGTATACTACATTCATAGGATACAACAAAGCGCAGAAAAAGTATACTTACCCATTGAAAGGCTAACTCTTGCATTAGTATAATTAGCAAGGAGACTGCGAAGCTATTTTCAAAGTCAGAGCATAGTCATGTATACTGACTACCCAATTAAGAATATCTTGAGCAAGCCAGAATTGTCCAACAGAATGACAAAATGGGCTCTTGAATTAAGACAACATGAGATCCAGTTTCAACCACAAACTGCAATAAAAGCAAAAACCTTAGCAAATTTCATCGCAGAAATGATGAGCGCGGACACACAAGAGGCATGTACACCAGAAAATATAGGAATATATTATGGGAAATTAAAATGTAAAGACATCACATGGATGTTGTTCGTTGATAGGGCATCTAGCAAAGAAGGCTGCGGTGTAGGATAATTATTGGTAAATTCAGAAGAAGGAGATCACAGATACTCGCTTTGTTTTGATTTCCCACTCACAAACAACAGAGCCGAATACAAAGCGCTAATACACGGGTTAGACCTTACAATCAGGATGAAGGTAAAGAGCGTTATGTGCTTTAGCGATTCACATATAGTAGTCCAGTAAGTGCGAGGAGATTATGAGGTGCGAGAGGAGCAGTTGATGAGGTATTTAAGGAGAGTCCACCAGCTCATAGGCCAACTTGAATACTTTGACATTCAACACGTACCAAAGAGTGAAAATACCAAGGCAGGGGCTTTAAGTAAGTTGGCAACGACTGGTTTCGATTCTTTACTAGGATAAAATAATGTGAATGTAGAGGTCATACCAGTTAGAAGTACAGTCACAACGACCGTATCAATGGTCCAGACTAAAGAATCGAACTTGGTGACACCGTTAAGGGACTACTTCGAAGTGGGAAAATGGCCAGCATACAAGATACATGACAAAAGGTTGGAATTGAGATCTCACAACTACGTTCATGAGGGGGCAATATTGTAAAACAAGGATTTCCTATCTCCATGGATAAAGTATGTGGGACCATCCCAAGAAAATTAAATCATTAAAGAAGTTCAGGATTGACTATGTGGAACGCGTCAAGGACTCGAACAATCGCGAAGAAGATAATTCGAGCAGGGTACTATTGGCCAACAATGTTAAACGATGCACACAACTTTGTGCTAAAGTGAAAAAGCTACCAAATTAATGCATCTAATGGAGATCAGGGTACGACTACCACCATAAATGAAGACATTCCACATCTTGATCAAACATTCAAGCGTTATGTTCGTGATCCTCAAAGCGACATAGTTGGACCTATGACAAGGTCTAGAATAAAGATTAAAGATGCTGCATTGAATGGTTTGATTGATTTCCTTCATGATCAAGAATTAAGAAGAATTCGGCAAGCTCTTGGATGACTTATTCAAGGTTGTCGATTAATTGAAAACATTATGAAGAACACTTTACTCTTTTGCCCATTGGATTTTTTAATGAGGAAGTGTGATCATTGTAAAACATTTAATTTTGTTTTTGGACTGATTTGGTTCGGCCATGTGGGCCTTAGGAGACCAGTTTAAAATAATAGTCCATTAGGGTTTAGTTTATCCATTTCTATTCTGATTAGAATTATATTTGGTAAGATGAGATAAGGTAATATCTTTCTAGTCTAATCCTAGACAGGTCGGCCGAATATAGGAAGTAGAATATCATTAGGATTTGATTTTTGGTATTTTAGTTAGACATGGTTTTAGCTTCCTTAAGCTGCCATGAGATTGATTCAGATTCTGATTGTGATTAGGTTTCCATAAGCTCGAAATTCTCCCCTCTATTTAAAGAGGTTTGGCCGAGAATACACACACCTTTTATATCAATCAAATTCAGACTTTTGAGAAATTTTCATTATCTTCATTGTTGCTTAAACATGTGTGCCTTTTAAGTTTCAATACTCCTTTATACTCGTACCCTGCGGGCTAAATATTTATAGAGAAACCTTTTAAAGGTACCCTGTGAGCTAGACGCTTAGAAGTCGAGTGTGGGCTAGTTGCTGCAATTCATGCATTTAAATTGAGTGGTGCGAGATTCTTAGTTTGAATAAAGATCCAATTTTCCGTAATCCAGAGTCTTCGCAAGGAGATTCATATCAGTAAGAGATGAGGATGATGGTTGTTGTGTTGTGTTGTATTGTATTGAAGATGAACGTTGATTTGAGTTTATATGAAGAATGTAACGTGTCGATTTTCCTACAAATATGGTTTCAATAGAACCAGAAAGCCTAGATTTTTTTATTAACTTTTGGGGCTAGTTCCATAATCAGAAATGGTAAGCATTTCCAATATTGAAACAATTAACAACAGTTAAAAAAATCTTCCACTGTGCTTGGAAGCACCGTAAAAGGAAATGTTGAATGGCGGTTGTGGAACTACCGCCCATGGACGGGTTTTGTTGCACGGCGGTGGTTTGAAACCACCGTATAATGGCCTATTTCAGAGTCATTATAGGCTTTTCATGCATTAGTAAAAACTAGTGTATGGAAAAAATTTCCACTCATTCAATTACATAAACATTCAGGAAGCAAAAAATACAAGGGTTTTTTGGAGAGGAAAAATGGGTGCGATGGAAAAGTTTTTCGGCATTCGCAGAAGTGATTTTTTTGGTACGTTTAATTATTGATTAATAGCATAATTGATGTTTTTTTGTTGAGAGGAACAATAAATAAAGGTATGTTTCCCTATTTCACACATTTATCCTATAGTAAAAGCGTTAACCATTTCTTTCTTCTCCGGTTTAGGTACGGTAACAGGTTTTGCTACGTTCAATCCTACTCATCCATCTTGGCTACTCGTGTCTACTTGTTCCTATGTGCCGAAGTCTGCCACCTGCCATTCCAGGTCCAAAAATAGTCGAAGGTAGCTGGTGACTTTCTCAATTTCCTAACCCATCAACTGGCTGCTTCAACTAGATGCTTCTACTGTTATCCTCTTTCCCTATGACCATTGCCTACACCAACCACCTTTCCCCCAGTTATTTCTCTTGCTTTTATTTTCCAAAGGATGACCTGTCGACCTTCGGTTCAGTCACCTATACATAACTTCTTTCCGCTTTCTCTGCTTGGCCACGTCTCTACGTCGACATAATTTGGGGGTGTTTATAGACAGCTTTACCGAGGATTTTATCTGCTGGTTGGCATGAATTTGGGGGGTTTTATATGCAGATTTATCAGCTTTTACAATTGGAAAGGCATGGACACTATCAGACTCGATGGTACATCCACATGCTTAGGTGCTGGTCTGAATACCGAACTGGTTTTTCTAGTGATATTCAAATTGAGTTTTTGATTTTATATAGGGTTCTAATATGTTGGAGATTTTTGACATTGCAATAGTTTTTAATTTCAATTTATTCCTTTGTTCATGCTTCTCTGAGTTATATTTTCGCATACAATTGGACTGTACATTATAGGTGCTTGATTTTTGTCTAGCTTAGTTTTTGAATTTAGTCTTCCTTTCCACTTTTTGGGTTTACTAATGTTACAAACATGACTAAACATGATGTTTGTGTTCTTTATAGGATGAGTGAGGAAAGGTTGTTTTTGGATCAAATTACAAACTATTTCGATTGATAATTGCCCACTTGATAAATATTTGTGAGTGAGGAAAGGATGTTTGTGATAAATCTCCATCTCAGACTAAATTGTCCACTTGGTTTTTTGGCACTATTATTTATAAAACTTGACCACATATTTGAATACATATATGAACAACTATATTATGGAATGTGGTGTTGTTGAATTCATCGTAAAAAATAGTTTATAAATATCAACTTTTTATTTTATGTTATTATACGTAGGTAAATATATTATTGTCCAGACATGTTTCTTGAAGAACGTGATAATGATTGCTAAGAAATTTACACTAGTTGGGGAATGAGTCATTAAAGACGGTTATATAGGACAAAGTGTCTTCTCTGGTCATGCCTTTGATTGTCGCCAATTAAAGGTGGCTCCGATAACCGCCTTAAAAATAGCCATTAATGGCAGTTATGAACCACCTTCAAAAGGCCGGTGGAACCGCCTTTAATTGGTTTCCAAAATTAGAACCAAGGCAGTTTCCATCGGTCTTGGGTACATTTCGAACTCGGAAAGTTAATTAAAGGTGGTTCATGACCTCCTTTGAAAGATGGGAGGAACTGCCTTACATAGTTTCCGAACTCGCAAACCAGACAGCTCTATAGGGCACTAGAGTTACGTTCTGAACTCAAAACCGTTATGGGTTCCGATCTCATAATGTAATTCAGACTCGAATTTGGCCCTATAGGGTGGGGACTTCCCATGTCGCCCCCCATTCCGTTCTCTGCTGTAAATTTGTGTGCTATATTTTTTTTGTGAATATCCCTTTCGAGTTTGGAAGGAAAATTGGCTCGTACAACAATAAAGAGCCGAATTGGCTTACAAATTTGGAACCCCATACACCTTCAATGGTAAAAATACGGTTTTCATTCATATTCCCTGCTCGAAATAAGCCTCATTCAACAACCACAATTGTAACACAATACACGGAAATGTTCTACAAGCTAATAAAAATCTATAGAAAACTCTTACTAAGCAATATTCTATAGATAGGAATATAAATAAATACAATTCTATTCCTAACTATCACATCACACTAATATATCTAAATTGTGTCAATCTACCAAGTTAGGGTTCCCAAGAGTTGCTGAGCGGTTGAGAATGAGATGCCTAACCCATTAATTTCTTGCGTTGTTGATGTCTTCTTTTGAATAGGGCATTTTTCCCTTTGGAAGAATCTGCGAGTTTCAAGATAGTAGAAAATATTATGTTGACATTGAGACACCATTAATGTTTAGTAGAAGCAAATGTATAATTACCTTGTCAATTTCAAGTAAATCCAACTTTACACCTTCTATGCACTCTATTGCATACAACATTATGTAATATCAGCACTTCCATTTTTGCGTTTGTTTCTTGTACTAATTTAAAAAATATAAATTTGTAACTTATAGAAACACATAAATAAATCCCATTTGGAACAAGCAATTGTACCATATTATACCTTGATTTTGACTGCTTCAAATTTGATTGCATCATCTTTACTAGTGTCCTTCATAGCGGACTCCAAAATCTCGACAAATGCTTCCGTTGGTTGGAAGTGCAAGAGATTCATCTAAAACACCCATTTCTTTGCTGGAACAATCATGATCAATCGCCAATGGTCTCTACAAAAAATAATAAAATTAATGATCATAAAATAGTGTAAATGATGTTTGTAAACGTAACTATAACCTTTCAATTTAGGACACAATGAATAATTTCTTATCCTTCCCTAAGGATTTTGTGAATGTAGTTTATTCTCTCTTGGTTTGTACAACCAATTTTCTAAGTCATTACTGAACACATGTTCCGGCCTATCCCTTGTTTTGATTATACATAAAATACATATACCTTGAAATTTAGAATTTTTTTCACATTAGTTGTAAACAACTTAAAAGTAAAAAATAGTAAACATGAAATAAATGAGTATAGATATTACTTACAAGAAGTAAATGGACATTAGGGTATGATTAACTTGATCACATTTCCACAGGTCCTCAAAATCACTCCATAGCGCGATGATATCTCGTTTCCCACCAAATACACAATCGTTTCCCAAAAATGCATAAATTGAGTTGCATTCATTTGGTTGAAGCCAATTATATACCACTCGTACTAAGTGAGGTGAGTCTTTAGGGACTTATGCTCTGGGAACCATTTGTCTATTCTAGTTCAGTTTTGTTTGGACCGGTTTAGGTGTTTTGGGGACCAGTTTTTGTGCAGTTTGGACAGCTTTAGGTGTTGTTGGCCATGTGACTTTCAAATGTATATCCTTTATAGGATCGACATAAAATTAGTTGACACAACCACAAAAGAAACATTCCACGAGCAGAACCAACATTTTTTTATTCTCCATCCAAAATTGGTAACAGGGAATCCTTCCCCAATGCATTCTCCAGAAACTCTTGACAAAACTTCTGCAATTGGTACGGTGTGATGATGTCGCATTAATTCATGCAAAACTCCATCGGCTACATGGAGTGGTCTACCATCTATATCTTGATCAATGTATAATTCACACACATGTGAATCCTACATCGTACCAATTATATTTGTCAACCATTTCACAAAATTGGTATGTATGAACGATTGATGAAGTTAAATGTGTACCTTTTTATCAATTGTGATGATGACCTTGTCAAGGTTATTGGCCTCGTCAGTAAGAGTTTGAATGATTGCCTCCCGATTTACCGCAACATCTTTGGGAGAATGTTGTGATCCTCTTGATGGGGGTGTCCAATCGGGTGTTGAATCATCTAAGTTCTCGGGAATAGCAAGCTCAGTGTGTTGGATCAACTTGCGAATGAGAATGTCTTATTGCTCAATTCTATCTTGTTCCTCAAGCGAGTGTTTTTGCAATGTGTGGATCCGCAATGGTTGTGCACGATCATAGTACCTAGTAATTCCAAACGCCTCTCGTTAGGTCATGAATGCACCCACTCCCCTAACATACCTGGGTGGTTGGGTTTTCTTGTAGCCTCAATAAGGATGTCGTGCTTAAACGTGAGTATGAATTTCCCTTCTAATTAAGCATTCTTTAATTTTTCCTAAGCATCAAAATTATAGGAATTGGTTAGCACATGTGAATGGGAAATATGTTAGTGAACAAAAAAAAAGAGTTGAAGGGTTACAACTCGTTCCACAAATTTTTTCCCATCCTCGTTCTCATACACCCTCCTTGTTTTTTTAGCCTTTGAGGAATAGATCACACTTATCAATCTCATCCACATTCATTGGTCATACCGTAGACCTTGCCTCTTCTTCGGCTATCCCGACCTCGAGTGCAATTTGAACATCTCTTTCAAGACATTCTTCCACTAAAGTAATTGCCACTAATCCATACCCCCATGGCTTAATCAATGAGGAACAAGATCCAAACTAGCTATGCATTGTTTTTCTTTACTCGTACCCTATGTTAGAGACATGTCAACATTGAAGACACCTTGATCAAAATATTGTAAATTTAACTTTACTTTATTAACGTTAGAATCATTCTCCAAAGAATTTCTCCCGTGGATCTCCCAACTCTCTGGTTGAATATGTGTGTACGTTATCCATAGTCAATCACCTTTCTCCAACGAAAAAATGTAGTCCCTTGACAAAGTATACTTGTGTCCCGCCAACTCTTGCACATCATGGTTGTTTCCTTCTTTCTTAGATATACCATATCTGGGAAATCAATTTCGAAGGGTCTCTATGAGGATTTAGAATGATGGATAGGAGAAAGTTAATTTGTAGAATAAGAGAAGCGGAAACTAGGTGGCGAAGAACACTATGACCATTAAGGGTACCTTGTACTCCACCATTAGGGTCTATTTATAGTCTCTCGGTACCTCATGCCAACTATCATACTTTATTTCCACCCTTATTCTTCCTATCTCCGAGACCCAACTAGACCACTTTGCACATTCTTTTGACAAACATTTGGCCAACTTGTTAAAAACCAGTGTAGTTAACTCTTTTCTAGCCATCCTACATTCTAGTATTCTACAATGTGTTTTGGCTATTTTTCTCTCTTCATAAACATCATAATCATCGCAAATAAATCCCAACGTCCTGGGTTAGGTATTTCCTAAACATGACGCATCATCACGAATCCTTTTCTTAGACATTATTAAACCTACATTCACAAATTCCTCAATGATTCATGAAACTAACTTCATAAAACATAGTTATTTAAGAAAATTGTGGACATGATGTCTTAAATTTTTTTACACTAGGTCAACAAACAACCTGCACTAGATAAAATACAAAATATCATACTCCGGGTTCTACCTAAATCACAATCATTAGGTAATCACTTAACATTCAAGATCAAACTATCAATATTAACAAGAGCCCTAAAAAACCTCAACCATTAAAGAAACCATCTCCCCCCTTCGAAAAATCTAGGGTTTAGAACGACCAACCTTTACATTAAACAAGTGAGAGCTTCATTTTTCTCAAAGATTGCCAAACCTACAAAAGAATAGAAAATGAGTTTCTTCCCCCATAAGTATTGATAAAATGAGGTGAAAATAAATATACCAAGATTAATAGGAAAGTAGGTGTATTAATCATGAACACATACCTTTCATTACTAGATATGAAGATGAAGAGAAATAGAGATTTAAAGATGAAAGAAATGGATGGAGAGGTTTTGGTGTGGGAAAATGGTGGATACCTAATGATTGTGATTTAGGTAGTACCCGGAGTTATGATATTTTTCCGCCTTTAATGTCCTTCTTTTCCCGTCTGACAAAGCTTCTGAACTTGGAAGAGGATCAGCCCTTTACATATCACCCTACAAACAGATTTTGAACTCGGAACCTGAATTAGTATAAAAAAATGAGCCCAAATCAGAATATCAACATTCACATACAAAATCACTAATTCAAACTCTCCTCAAGCCCTAACCATCAAATGTTTCAAAAATTCTCCAATCCCATCACAATGTTAATGCCCATACACATAAAGAAGAGTACCGGGTGGCTAGTGACTGTAGTAATCACCCGTTCACCGAGATTGAGCCATCGGAGGAATTTTTCAATAAAAAGACAGAGGAGAGGAATGTTGAATTTTTGAAGCGTCGGGTGATTAATTCCAAAGTTATTTGTGCATCGTCAATTTTAGATTTGATCCTACGCTATTTTTAGACCCTTTCAAAGTTCAATACCTGGAGAATTTGTTGTGCTTAGATGAAAATGTCTACGTGGACGAGATGATTCAAATTTATGCTAATTTAAGAAAAAACATGAACAATAGGGATAGTAGTAAGGTCCATGGCAAACTAATAATGGTTAACAAGTATAAAATCAATGAGGAGCTCATATCTAGCTATACCTCCCCAAGCAATTGATAACCGAAACTGATCCCAATGGATCCCTACAAATCTATCACCAACAAAGTTGGCCATTGGCCACTGAAGCCACCCTATTAGACCCCATAGCAATGGCTAGGAAATATTTCCATTGGACTGGAAGTACCACGGGCCCGGAAGAGAGCTAGGACATTAGTGTCCTTACAGTTGAGCAACGCCTTATTTATGAGTGGATATGCTTGAATGTGGTTCCCACGGGTGGGCACACATGTGAGCTGACCCTCGGTAATTTGATACTCTTCCACTAAGTGATAGAGGGGGTGAAGATAAACCCAGGGTTCACCATCCTAATGAGCATGCTCAAGGCCACAAATACAAAGAAAACGATCTCCCCTACGATGAATTGATCCGGCTATAATGAAGAATTCCAGAGTCCAATCCCAAGATCGCTCTCTTCGATTGGAGTACTGTGATATGGTATGGTTCCAGCACAAGCATTTGCAGATCAGATTTAAAGATAGGTGGGAGCAACAGGTGATTCCAGACCAAGCAGCGAAGATTGAAAAATAGGCTAGGAATGAGGATTTTGATAGAACCAAAGGATCGTCTTCTCGTAAGTTTAAAATTTTAGTTTATAAATACTTTTCATTTTTTTTCCACATGATTTTGTTTGAATTTATGAAGAATGTGTTGGGTAATTTTCTTGTGTTGAAAGGTTCGCAGAGTAGTTAGAAGAGCCAAATTGTCCCGTACTTGAATTGCATTTGTGGCAACATGGAACAATCCCAGGAGATGTTGGCTAGAGCAGAGGCACAACAACAACATTTTATGGAATTCAGAAAATCCAGCTTGTGCTAAGCGAGGATGAAGAGTTACTTAACTCAGAATCAATTTTTTCGGAGAATGAGAAAGAGGCGGAGGATGGTGCGAACCAAGAAGGAGGCAATTGCGAGGAAGCCGTTGAGCGCATGTTCTAGGGCATTTAGGAGAATTGAAAACAAACTTATCTATCTATCATGTCATTTTTTCCTTAGTAGGATGGATGTTCAAGATATTTGGTTATTGATAATGTGTTGGAATTATGTTCTTTACATTTTGGTAAAATTCAAGATTTGGAGTTTATTAAGTGAATTTAAGTAGTTTTCTATTTATAATACGTCGGTAAAGGTGATTTGAAAATACAAGTACATATTAATTTAGAAAAATGAAATTGACATGAAATGGTTACTGATTGGAAAAATGACCATTGGAGCAGACAAATTTTTGATTTTGGAATTCATTCGACTCTATAATTTTTTTTGAAATGGACAAGGTTACAAGTTTGGAAGACGTCCGGCCCCAATTGACCATTAGAGCCAATCTCAATTATGAGTTCGTTAGTATAGGTTTCGAGCTCGGCCCTAATATCCGATCCTTCTTGATTCCAAAAACATTGATTTTTTTCCAAATTAAATCGGTTCCAAGACCGGAACCGATTCGGCCCTTATTATTAAAGTTCCAAATTACAATTTCTGAGTTTGGAACTGATATTTCAGATCTTCAATAACAAGGGATGATTAGCTTCCAAACTCGGAAGCTGCTCTGTATTTAATTTTAAAAAAAACCCCAAATCGAATCAAACCCTCATTCCATCGCAATTCCAAAACCTTCCACATTTTTTTGACCTTAGAGATAGAATCGACCTCTCCCAATCTCATACCAAGTAGATTTTGATTGTCAAATAGCAAGAGAAGGTTCATCACGCATCCCCCACTCTAGATTCACCGGTAATAATCCCGGGTATGACAATGTAAAATTTGTGTCTATGAGTGCTCAAAATAGGTGTGATCAATCACGCTCTAAAGGGAAATTTATTGATTGTTATGTAGTAGATTTCAATGAGTCCTTGCGACTAGGATTAGCCAATCAGTTAGAGAAGTTTAGGGATCAATATGTAGAGAAGTTGTTGACGTGTAATGAACCATCTTACATTGATTTGACTTGCCAATTATATAGTAATTTACATGAAGTTGTGAATGATGCTCACTTCACTAGGGTAGGGGGAATTGATATTAGAATTAATCAATGGACTTTGGATGAAACCCAAGAGTGCCCGTATAAGAACCTGAAAAGGGTTTACCCGGAAGACTTAGAAGGTCTGTTGGATGATTATTATCTTAAGAAAAAAATGGCCATTACTTGTTGATTACCCAATGTAGTGTGAGGTATTTCCAATGTAAAGCGGTGGATTTGGGTAAGTCGGAGACCTTTTATCTTCCCTTTTTCACAATTGATCAACGTGTTGTCTATGAAATGATTCCTAGATGTTTAGTTTTGACCTTCGGACACATCACCGAGACCAAATACACCACCTTGATTATGTTCCATTTCATAATAGAGGGTAGGAAGATCAATACCGGGGCAGCGATATTTGGGCATATACTTTGGGTTGCCACCTCGACGAGGGTGGTGAGGAGGCTCCCATACGAGAATTCAATCACCCTTATATTGAGGAAGGTTGAGGGGTTAGAAATTGCCGGTGAAGAGAAACGCACAACCTCGTCTTGATCGATCCACATCGACGGGCGATATTGAGGATGACTTGGAGTTACACATTCCATAGATGTTGCTTTCTTTGAATATTATTTGGTCATTGAGCTTGTTTTGTTTTAGGATGATTGTTTATTTCTATTTGATCGTATAAGTAGTTTGAAAATTGATTTTAGTTGATTTTATCAATTGCCTTGTTTTAACTATGGATTCTATTTTGATTATTAAGTTAGAAAGCCATTGACTCTTACAAATTTGTAGCAGTTCAGTTTCAAAACGAAGACAATTACAATCATTAACACTACTTCTTCTGTTTTCTTATCTTTGAAACCTTCATGGTCATCCTCCTTTTACGGGTGACCTTTCCACAAACATCAAACCAAATTCCCCCATAATGATCGCTACGTCCGGCGAAACATTTCAAACTATGATTGTCCTCCTCAAGCAAGATAGCATCATCGGTTCTAATACCAGTTGAATTTTAACCGAAACCAAGCATTTATTCGACTTTAAATTCTTCAAAAAATGTGTGTTTCCATTCCATAACAATATCCCATGGATAAGAAGGATTCCTCACATAGGAAACATGGTGAGCTTGGAAAGCCAAGATGAAAGGATCTTCCTGCCAACCTATCTGACTCTTATCGATCAAGGTGAAATCAAAGTCCCCAGTCCGCTATCCATTGTTGAAATCCACCCACTGACATTTAAAAACCGTTACTTGCATAGTGACACAGTCAATTAAGCTCCCAGATATCTGAAATTGTGCCAAAGTAACACTGTTGAGTGTACATATGATTATTATTACTTCCATTACAGACTTGGAAAGCTCCGTATATGAGAGACACTCCAATGTTCTGACATAAACCCTTATCATCCACTGATTTTGTAGTGAACGTAAAACCATTGACATCGTATCCTCTATAAGAGAGTATAGTACCAAGTTGTTTACGAGTCAACCATTTAACTTTCATGGGATGATTGCCCACAACTAAGTGTTCACACAACCATGACGAAAAAGTACCACTGTGTAATTGTAGGGCCTGAGCTTCATTGAAAGTAGGGTTAGAAACTCTAACGGAATCCATGTGAATCTCTATATATGGGAAAACATTTTCATGATTATGAAGAACATGACATGGGCTGTACTTAAATCTTTTGCGCTAGGGCTGAAAAGTTCCCCCTGTGTAATAACAAAACCTTCCAACTGTCCCTCATGTCTGTGAGTTGGAGCCCCAACTGAATTGACCTCCTTCATATAATCGCTACAAAACTTGATGACCTCTTCTGCCACATACCTCTGTAAAATACTTGTATCAGGGCTGTATAGATTCTTCACAAAATGCTTGAAGGTTTTCATGACTTCTCGAACGGGTACATCTACCTCAAAAATATAGGACCACAGAGCTTTATTTCATGCACTATATGGACACACAAGTGAACTATAAGGTCAAAGAATGATGGTGAAAAATACATTTCCATATGGCACAAAACTTTAATGATTATTGATTCCAAATGGTTCAACTTTAAGACACTAATGATTTTGTTACAAATGGACTTGAAAAAAAATAAAGCTTCGTAATGCACAGTTTTACATAGGATGGAAATGACGATCGAATTGCAATGACATTCGATTCCTGCATTAGATTGTGACAATCATGAGACTTTAACCCAACCAACTTCAATTCCTCAATTCACACACAAGTGCTAATGTTGGAAGAATACGCATACGGGACCTTAACACTACTAAGGGTTTCACAAAAAGATTTCTTCTCCGATTGAGACATAGAATAAAAGGCATAGGGCAAGAAACAAATTTCACCGAAACTCATTGGGCCTAAGCTCATCTTTATTCCTACTCAATAAAATCTAACCGAGCCTTAAGCCCATCCTTTTTTCCCCAAGGGTATTCAACAAGGTCCCAACCAAATAATCACACACATTTTTCTCAATCTATATAATATCGAGACAATGTCTAACATCCAAATGCTCCTAATAAGGCAGTCTGAAGAAAATGGAGCATTTCTTCCAAATCCCATCCACGGGCATTTTACGTTTATTCTTCTCAATGTCATTGGGAAAATTCTTCATAGTTTCAAATATCAGAGTGCATATTCGTGCAACCGGTGCTAATCTAGTCTCTCCTTCCCCATTGAACCATTTTTTGGCCAATCGCCATGGATGGTCCTCCAGAAGAAACCTAATATGACCTTGATACGTAGTTTTAAAACAATGCTTCAATTGGTGGTAATCAGTCTCCTTCTCACACACGAGGCAAGCAAAGTGGTCATTCACTGAGTAACCGGAAAAATTACCATATGCAGGAAAATAATTATAGTGAAAAATAACATCGCTTTCAATGTAAAGTAATCTTCAACACTACCGTCATATGTCCGAACACCCTCCTTAAATAGAGTAAAAAATCCTCAACAAGAGGAGCAAGATACACATCTATGTCACTACCCGGTTGCTTGAAATCATCACAGATAACACCACATACTTACATTTTATCGTCAACCATGATGGAAAATTGTAGAAAACCAACATATTAGGCCAAGAACTATGTGTACTACTTATATTACCATATGGATTTATTCCATCGGTACATAGGCCGAACCTCAAATGCTAGGGTTCTTTTCCAAACTTGGGGTAAAGCACATCATTTTTTTTCATTGCTCACTTTCTGACATATGTCTAATCACATCATCCACCGGTCAATCCCTCTTTGAGTGCTAGTGCAACAATTTTACATCTTCCTGACACACAAATAATTTCTGTAATCGGGGAACGATGGGGAGATACCACATCACTTTTAACGGTGTTTCTTTGTTTTAGTTAAAACTTCTGAGCCCACCACAATTGTACCCCCATCAATTTGTAGCGAGACTCACCACATACTCGGCATGTTTCTCGATTTTCATCTTCTTTCTCCAGGTACAACATACTATCATTCGACAAGCATGTATTTTTTTCTAATTCCAATCCCATTAAAAAGAGAACTTTTTTTGTGGCATACAAACTATCCAGAATCATGTTACCTTCGGGGAGAAATTCCCTCAGCATTTCTAGAGTTTTGGTCATCGACTTCGGTCCAACCAAATTTGGTCTTTGAATTCATTATCTTCAAAGTCGCACTAAGTAACGAATAGTTTGAACCATTGTACAATGACGTCTCTTTGTCGTCAAGTAAAGCTTGTAATGCTTCGGGTTTACCATATATCCTCCACCATTTTGTCAAATTCCACATTCCCATATAATTCATCTCCCACATTCGTGTTATTCAAATTAATCATTTGAGGTGTTTCTCCAACTTCCTCATGCTATGCCCAACGAGTGTTCGAAGTTTGAAACCCTCTCATTATGAGATGTCCCCGCAATTTCTTCCTCCCTAAATACACATCATTTCTATAATCTTTACACGGACATCGGGCTCATACAACATCGTTTTTAGAAGCATCTTCAAATGCTACCGTAAGAAATGTTTCAATCAATGGCATGTAATCGGGTGATTTTGGAAGATTATTACCAATGAGTTTATCCCGATCCATTATCCTACAAATCAATTACAATGCAACCCATTAACGTTCTCAGAATCATAATCACAACCA